>JAJPUD010000331.1:209159-224489 GCA_023553655.1 Myrmecobius fasciatus | reverse complement strand
TCTCTCTCTCTCTCTCTCTCTCTCTCTCTCTCTCTCTCTCTCTCTCTTTTTCTTTCTCTGTGTGTAAAAGAGACAGAGACATAGAGAGAGACAGAAACAGAGACAGATAGACAGAGACAGAGACAAAGACAGGAAGACAGAGAAACAGAAAGATAGCTATAGAAAGAGAGAGACAGAAACAGAGAGATACAGAGAGAGAGAGAGACAGAGACATGGAGAGACAGAAACAGAAAGATAGAAATAGTAAAACAGAGGGAGAGAGACAGGGAGAAAAATGGAGACAGAGACAGAGAAAAAGAGAGGGATAGAGAGAGAGAGAGAAAGAGAGGGACAGAGAGAGAGAGAGACAGAGAGACAGAGAGAGACAGAGAGAGACAGAGAGAGAGAGAGCGCTTTATTAAGTACTTATTCTATATGAGGCACTGTTTTAACTGCTGGGATAACAAAGTAAAAAAAAAAACAGATGTTCCTACTCTCAAGGAGCTTACCTTCTAAAATGGAAGACAGCACCAAGAGAGAAGTTGCCAAGGGCAGAGGGGGCAGAGGATCCTAGAGTTGTGATGAGGCAGCTGAGGGGGAGGTAGAAAAGACTGCAGAATGAACTGGAAATGAAGAGAGCTAAGTGACTGGGGCTCTTGTGATATGTGTATGTGTATGTGTGTGTACACATACATGTATATTATATATATAAAAACTTGTGATGTGTATATTTATATTTAATCATGATAATATATACTATTTATATTTTATATCAATCATAATTTATGTAATATATATATTTAATCACAGAATATTTTTAGTGGAAATGATAATAAAGAAGAAGCATGACCATCTGCTCTGTCACTACATCCTAAGGACCGTGGGACCTCTCCATCTGACTGAAACTTTCCATATGTGTTATCTTCCCCAATTAGAACATGAGCTGGAGAGCAAGGACTGCATTCTCTTCCCACCTCTTACCTCTGTGTTTCATACACAGTAAGTGCTTAATAAATGCTTTTTCTCTCAGCACCAGCTCTTCCCATACTTCCCTACACTGGTGCATTCCCTCCTTGTACAATCTTCCATAAGGTAGAGTCTATGCCTTGGTGATATAAGAATGGCAAAGATTTTACAAGCACGGGAACCTCAAAAATTATAGCTCCCCTGGCAGATAGAGCACAGCCATTGTTCCTGACATGCTGAAAAGATAAAAAAAAAAAGAACTTTCCACATAAGCAGTCATAGAAAAGCAGGAAGAATCAAAGAGTTAGGATTGTTCACTGAGAATAATGACTTTCCAAATCTTATCTCAGGGGTGAAGAAGTCTCAAGGGGGCTAGAGTCCAACACTCTATTAGGAGAATTCAACTTGGGACCAAATGAAATCATTTCACAGGATTACAGCTAGTGCTAGATAAGAGCTTGGAGGCCACACAGCCCAGCCCCCTCATTTTACACAGGTAGAGATGGAGATCTGGGTCATGTAGGCAACAATGTAAGAGGTAGAATTTGAATCTAGTCCCCCTGATTCCAGAGCCAGTATATTTCCAAGCAGACTCCCCTCTGTTGTATGCAGCTGCAACACGTTAGTATAAACAGATATATTAACATGTCTACACATTGCACGCATGGAATGTTTTACTCTGGCCTTGTCCAGACAGAAGGCAGCTCTAGGACCGATGTTTAAGTCATGGTCTTCTGTCCAGGAATAAGACTGGGGATTCGTGTGACTGGATAGGGAGGTGGACCTGGGGAGAAGTCCCAAGAAAGGAGCAGACCAGCAGGGCCGGCCGATTCCAAGCTGTCATTCTTAACCAAGTCAGTCTGATCAGGGGCAAAGTGTCAAATAACTGGAGCGCTGACCAATTAGCCAATACAGGTGCAGGAAACACAGGGCTGCATTGCATTTTGATGGGTATGGAAGCAACAGAGGCATGCTTTGTTTGCTCATGGACAACTACTGCAAGGCATCTGCTTCTGAAACCTGCCCCACTCATACAATGCTGGCTCCCTAATTAAGCATCCACCAAAATATATGACTAATGTCTGACAGAACCAACTTGGAGCGTCAAAATTAAAATCCAGGAAAACTCCGTGGCCCCATTTTTTAAATCCATAAGGCAAAGAAAATAAGATGAAAATTTTTATCTGAAATAAAATGACCAAATTCTTTTTTTAAAGAAAATCTTTTTTTAAGGCTTTTTTTTCCTTTATTAAAACTTTTTATTAGCAAAACATATGTATGGGTAGTTCTTCAATATTAATTTTTCAAAGCTTTCTGTTACAAATTTTTCCCCTTTAGTCCCCACCCCTCCTCTAGATGGCAGAAAATGTTAATTATGTTAAAATACTTGACAAATCGATTATATGTATACATATTTCCACCCTTATCATTGTTGTGCAAGAAAAATCGTATCTACAAGAAAAAAAATCTAAAAAAGGAATCACAATGCAAGCAAACCTCAATCGAGAGCATGAAAATGTTATGTTGTGGTCCACATTTCACATCCCTCTCTCTGGGTGTATATGGCTTTCTTCACTGAACAATTGGAACTGGTTTGAAACATCTCATTGTTAAAGAGAGCCATGTCCATCAGAACTGATCATCATATATTCTTGTTGTTGCTGTGTACAATGATCTCCTGGTTCTGCTCACTTCACTCAGCAAAAATGATCAAATTCTTGCGTCAAATACTCTGACCAGTACTTCTATTGTTAATAAGTGCTTATTGATCTATTGATCCTGATCTCCAGACTTTCCTAAATCCCTTATCAAATGAAGAACTCTACCTATCACACCTGTCTTCATTTCCCCGCAGAGGAATCTATAAACTGGCAAATATGGACAACAAAGACCTCCAAATGTCGCCATGCTTCAGGTAATCAGGTGAACTTGCTTCCTCTAAGATGGAATTTCTATACCCCGGTTATCATAAAGCAATATGTATATATGTATAAAAATCACATCATTAACATTGCTTCCTGGAATTGAATAATGTTCCCTCCCTTGTCCTTCATCTCCAATTCATCTTTGTCCACCTCACATGCTTAGGTAATACACTGGCCATAGAAACAGTATGACAGGTTTTCTTTGCTGTAACTATTCCTTGAAGTCTCTCTGAATTTTAATGTTGAAACTCCAAGTTGGTTCTGCCAGAATGGAGGCTTGATCTGAAGTGATTTAGTCAAATGCATGAAGGTCCTGATTTTTACTGGAGAGCAGCCTGAGCTTCATTATGGTCCATTCTCATGTCAGGTGTGGGAGTCGCTATCGGATCCACCTGCTGGTGCCTGATCCTTCCAGGCAGCTAGCCAACACACCGCCTGGATGTGTGCTGATGGGGAAGCAAACAGCCTTGTCTGCAATCAGCACGCAGATCTTGTTGGGGCGGGGGGAGGTTGTTGTTTAAGCCCTGCTCAACAAAAAAGTAAAAATTACTATAAAAGCACCTTGATGAATAGACACGGCTGTCAATGTTCCAATCAGATGGAAGGAGAGTTTGGAGAATGAATGCTGGGAGAAATAGGACAAAGGGGCAATAGCTCCAACTTTACTAAAACAAGAGGGAAGAAAAAACTACTAAATACTGAGTGTGGGAGGAAACGGTCCTAAAGATGCTACTAACACATTGATAAGATAAAGGAAACAGTCTCTCTTTCCCCCTCTCCCCCACCCAGGAAGATGTCATCTATTTTGTGAAACACAGAGATGTAATTGAGATGGAAGTAGAATGGCTTAGAAACACACAATTGATTGCAATAAGATTTAGACTGAACATCCAAAAACCATTAAGTTTAGCAATAACATTGATCAGGGTGGTGTTTTACAACCAGTGTGCTCCAAGGCAGTCCAGAGAGTTTTTATTTTGTCCCTGTTCTTAGGAGAGTGAACAAATCTCCTTTAATAGGTAGAAGTTGTGATTTCCTTCTACACTGCTTTGTAAAGGAGAGAATGAGGGTCATTAAAGCTGCAGAAGGAAGATTTTTTGGGTTTAATACAGAATTTTCTAGACAGATGGAGAATGTGAACACACATCCAACAATTGGGGGCCAAAGTGTTAATGCCAGAAAAGTTAAGAATGAAGTAGGTCAAATTTATCTCTTGCTAATCCTGGCTCCTGTTTCCATCCTGGCATTGTCTCCCTATGGCTCCCTACATGTGTCCAGAGAATTCTGGTTCTGTCCCTATAAAAATATGCCATCAAGAAAGGACCTGAAACTTATTCATCATCTAGTTCGTTATGTTTCCCCTGTAAACCTCCCCCTCCTCCAAACTTGCCTATTTCTAGGGAGTCCATCACTTTTTCTCTCAGTTACTTGAGTTTATATTATTAGTGTCAGCCTGGACTCTCTCCCATAAACAATTAGATGAGCAGTCTTGGTAATTCCAGCTTCACAAGATCTCTTCTCTCTCTCCATCCACACAGCTAGCCCTCTAGTTCAAGACTCACCTTTCACCTGCACTGGCCTGAAACAGTGAGAATTTCTTAAGTGGATCCCTGTTTCCAGTCAATTTTCTTTTCAAATGACCCTTTCCCAGAGGTGCCAGAATATTTGTTCTAAAGGATGGGCTTGACTGTGTCCTTCTCTTGCTCCAAAGGTTTCTGTAGCTCCTGGTTTCCAATAGGATACTGTAGACTTGGGTTCTTGGGCCATACTCTCTTGCAATTTATCACCTTTGAATTTGTCTTTTCTGAGACTTTCTTTGCTTTTGTGTTGCTTAGTAAATTTAGTTGGTTGTTGGATTTTTTGTTTGAGAATACAGGAACAAAGAAATCAGAAGAGAAATTATCTTTCACCTCATAATCTTGTAAGAGGGGCAGGATCAAGCAGTATTCAGATCTCTAGATGGCTGTCCCTTGGCTTCTTATCTGGGAACTCCTAGGGAGACAATCTAAAGCTAAAAGTGATGGGTTCTGGGGCAATAGGACCGGACGTTTCCCCAATATCTCCATGTCCCTCCTAAGTGAGGGGGTAGATCTCTATTAATATCAGAATTCATCCTAATTGTGTCTTTCTGACTTTTCAGTGTGGAGAGAGAGTTAAAATAGAGAGTGATGGATTGTTCCCTGTAGTTCACAACAGGAGTGTGTGACTAGCTCTTTCCTATCCAATGAACTATTCTTCCTCTCTCTTATTCACTATTAATTATCTTTCTTTATTATCCTTTCCCCCCTTTATATAAAAGAATACCCAGAAGCCACTAAATCCTTTTGTATGACTAATGCTGACACAGATAAAGATTAGGGGAGAATTTGGGATTATTATAGAATAATGGTGTCAAACTCACTACCTGCAAACTGCTAAATGCAGCCAAACTATATTAAAATGAAATCAGGAAATGTTTAACAAGTGAAAATACAGTACAACACACATGATGTTAATTTGTGGTTTCCCAAGTCCAGTATACAGTCCTAGGATCTTTTAAGTCTGGTGAAGAAGCTCAGTGTGGCTGAGGCAAGAAGGGAGACACTGATTCCATTTGGAAATCCCCAATGCAATTATAACGGGGGGCAAGGACAGTGTTCCATAAAAAGGGGAGCCCAGAAGCAAGAGTGCATATATGAGCCACATACTTCATTCCTCCACCATATGAGTGGTGATAGCCTCTTTCCATTGGCTGTGTAACTAGAGCAGATTATGTTTATAAAAGTTTCCAGCCTGATTCATCCTCACTCTTTTCCCCGTTGGCATCCAGAGAGAGTGAAAAATCATTTTCACTCACAGTCCAGGCACCCTGAACAGATCAGGCGCAGGAAATAGCTCCCTTGGTGACTAGGGAGTCTGGAGCTCAAGCGGAGGAGGGCTTTGGACTTGGAGATTGGTGGGATTGTGCTATATCAGCTAATTCCCTTTCAATCTCCAGAGGAAAAGGTGGTGCAAAGCAGGATTATGTTCCCAGGTGTTAGAGGAAAGTTTGTATATTTATTCTTGCAAAACTTTTTCATTAAGTATTCCTTAAGCAAAAGTTTAATTGGTTAAATGGAACTGGGATACAAGGGAACGCTATGAAAGCTTCTGACTTATGGTATAAAGGACGCTTGAGAGTCTCTTGGATATTAAGGAGATCAGATCAGTCAATACTTAAAGAAATTTGTTCAGACTATTCATCAGAAGGACAAATACTGCAGCTGAAATACTTTGGCCATATAATGAAAAGACAAGGATGTTCTCTGATGTTGTGAAAGATTGAAGGCAAAAGGAGAAGGGAATGTTAGAAGATGAGATGGATAGATGGTGTCATGGAAGCAATGAACATGAGCTTGGACAGACTTTGGGAGTAGAGACTAGAAGGACCTGACATGCTATGGTCCATGATGCCATGAAGAGTCACACATGACTTTGAAAATAAGCAACAATAATAACAACAAAACCTGGCTAAAATTACTAAATTTGTCACTAAAATTTGCTAATTACTAAACTTATTTATTGTCATTTCTAAACTTTACAAGCACTATATTTTCACCAAACCATGTTAATTTTCTCTGGCTGGAATGCTCTCCCTCCTCCACCCTGACTATTGACTTCCCTGGTTTCCTTTAAGTCCCAAATAAAATCCCATCTCTTACAGGAAGATTTCCAGAACCCCTCTTAATTCCCATGTTATTCCTCTGTTAATCATTTCCTATTTATTCTGCATGTAGCTTGCTTTGTATATATTTGTTTACACATCATATCCCTTATTAGATTGTAAGCTCCCTGAGCACTGGGGCTGTCTTTCCCCCTTTTTTATAACCCCAGCACTTAGCACAATGACTTGCAGATAATAAGTGCTTAATAAATATTTATTGAACTGCGTTATTAACTATTTACTGAATTTGACACTCCATTCCCTGCTTCTAGAAATGCATTTCCTGTTGTGCCTGTCTCAGTCTCCCTCAGTTACTGTCTCAGTGTCCCTCAGTTACTGTCTCAGTGTCCCTCAGTTACTGTCTCAGTTTCCCTCAGTTACTGTCTCAGTGTCCCTCAGTTACTGTCTCAGTTTCCCTCAGTTACTGTCTCAGTGTCCCTCAGTTACTGTCTCAGTTTCCCTCAGTTACTGTCTCAGTTTCCCTCAGTTACAGTATCAGTCTCCCTTAATTGCTGTTTCAGTCTCCCTTAATTGCTCTGTCCCGGAATAGCAATCCCCACTTCCTGACCTTCAGAAATAATTGGACTCACATTCCAAAGTAATCCTACAACGTCCAGATGGTCAGCCTCAACCTACCCTTATCTGCATGACCTAGACAAAGCAGTCTGCTTCGGCAAGGCTCCTTACTTCTAACCTGTCAGAACTGAATTTATGGTTTCCTTGGACACCAGATGTGGTCAGCTGTTCCCAGGAGTTCCTTGTCTCCCTGAGCTATAAGAACCCTATATAATGTTTGAAGTTCCTTGATGACATCACTGAGTACTTTGTATTCAGTCGTCTGACTGTGTCAGTCTCTGGGCTGGACTGCATGCTTTGAGACATGAGTCCCACCTGTCCTGATCCATAGCTATGGATTCTGAACTCTCAATTAACATCAGTAAAGCATTACCTAATTTCCACTGTGTGATACTGCCTCAGGTTCTCCCTGAGCATTACATTCCCAGAATCCTTTTCCTCTTTCAAGAATCAGTTCAGGATGGGCAGCTAGGTGGCACAGTGGATAGAGCCCCAGCCCTAAAGTCAGGAGAATCTGAGTTCAAATCTGGTCTCAGACACTTAACCTTCCTAGCTGTATGACCTTGGGCAAGTCACTTAACCCCAATTGCTTCAGCAAAAAAAAAAAAAAAAAAGAATCAGTTGGGGTATGTGCTCTCCAGTGCTCTTCCTGTCATCAAATGATGTAATATTTATAAATCATTTAGTACAGTGCCTGACATACAGTAAGTGCTACATAAATACTTATTCCCTTCTCTTCCCTTCCCTATCCCTCTTATTGATATTCTTTCCCTTTTCAATTTTCCCTGTCCTATACCATATCTTGTATCTTCCTACATAAGTCTAAGAATCTTGAAAACAGGGACTATTTCTCCTTTTTTATTGACAGTGCCCAGAAATGTCTTGCACATAGGAGTATTTTTGAAGCAGAAAAAATATTTCTTACTATTTGTGTCATCGATAATTTGGGTAATTATAAACAATAATAGACAGGAAATATCCTAAATGAAGCTCTGGGTTAATTTTTTTTAAGTCAGTTAATTTAGTCAGCAAATTTTATTGAATTTAAGCTATGTGACCAGAAGATTACAAGGCATCTTGTTCTGAAAATCTCCTTGCTGAGGAGAACTCCCCATAAAGAAACTCCCTCTAACCATCCAGATCAGCAGAAGTTCTGCAATTTATAGGATTGAAGAGTCATTTGAGACCCTGAAGTGCTTTATCTGAGGTTACGTAACCAACAGGAGCCAGATGCAGGGCTTGAACCAGGTTTTCCTGAATCTGGGAGACCAGGGCATTTATGGGATTACTATGATTTTTTTTTTAAGTATTAAGTGTCTGAGGCCAGATTTGAAATCAGGTCCTCCTGACTACAGGGCTAATGTCCTATCCACTGTGCCTTCTAGTTGTCCCATTTATATTTAATAATTAGAACTTTGGCATTCAAAATTCTAGCCATTTGGTGTTATAAAAGATAGGTAAGAAGTAGATTTCTTCTTAGGAGAATTTACACGATCAATATGGAAGCAGGACCACCTAAGAAAGAACTACTATGAGGATCGATTTCTTTGTCAAGCCCTAGCTGGCAGAAGGGACTTGATGTTTGAACACTGATTGACACACCTATATGCGGGGATTTGGTAGATTTCTGAAGAACAAGTAAGTCAGCATCTCCTGCCCTTCTGATCAAATGCATCGACATATGGAAACCACAATTGTGAAGAGCCTTGAATTCATGTCCTATATGGATCAGTTGAAATTGCTGTTCATGTTTAGCCTGGGGGAGAGAAGACTTAGGGTAGATACCAAATATTTAAAAAGTTACCACTGGGGAAAGGGGATTTCAACTTATCTTGCTTGGCTTCCAAGGCAAAACTATGAAAGTTGTGGACAGGCAAATTTAAACTTGGTTTAAGGAAAGTCTTCCTGATAATTAATATTAATAATTATTATAATAATTATAATTAATTATTCAAAAGGACATTGAGTTGCCTTAAGGGGTTGTGCTCTCCCTCTATTACTCTCACTGGAGCTGCTGAATTACCACTGGCTCAGATGCTGTAGACAGTATTCTTGTTCAGGTAGGGGCTTTTCCTTACTGGTTTCTTACCTTGTGTTATACTCTGTCATATGCAGCTTAGAGCACTGGGTCTTAAGTCACAAAAATTCATCTTCATGTGTTCAAATCTGGCCTCAGATACTCACTAGCTATGTGACTCTGGGCAAATCACTAATTTGCCTCAGTTTACTCATCTGTAAAATGAGCTGCAGAAGGAAATGGCCACAAATATCTCTGCCAAGAAAACCTCTAATGGGGTTCCCAAGAGTCAGACATGGCTGAACAACAACTCTCCCTTCTTCTCATGGCCTGCAAACTCCTTGAGGGCAGACTCTGCCATTTAAAAATCTTTTGTGCCTCCATTACCTCACTCAGTCCCTTGTGTGTAGGAGTTTTATTTAACAAATGCTTGTTGAATGGATGGAAAATTAGCCCCCAAAATACATTGTTAGGAAACTAGGTAAAACAGACATGTCCTGTATGAAATTTGGATTTTTTTTTTACTAAATACCTAAAAATATCAATTTGTAATATCTTTCCAATGTTAATATTAAAAATGAATGAAAGTGATTTTTACTTGTTCAAATTGTTTCTCTAGTTTTCTTACTGTTAACCAATAACACTGATTTTTTTTTTTTTTTTTTGCTTTTTGCTGAGGCAATTGGGGTGAAGTGACTTGCCCAGGGTCACACAGCTAGGGAATGTTAAGTGTCTGAGACCAGATTTGAACTCAGGTCCTCCTGACTTCAGGGCTGGTGCTCTATCCACTGCGCCACCTAGCTGCCCCCAATAACACTGATTTTAAACAAATAGAATTACTGAGATTAAGGAACAAATTATTCATAGATATAGAATTCACTTTGTAAAAGGTAGACCATTGTAAAACAATATAAAGAAGGTATTGAATACTATTAATTTCACCCTAAATATTTTACTTCCAAGTCTGATATGAGAAAAATATGCTGAGCTAGCATTTGACCATATAAAAAAGCTCTGTATATTTCAAGAACTTAAAAGATTTGGTCTTAAGAAATCATTTACTATATTAAATTTGTGTGCCTTTTTATATAGGCATTATCCCTTGATTCAGCTAGAAAAATGAACCTCTCTTGTATCCACCCCTTTCCCTCCACTCCGGTAGCCAACACCCTGGTTCAGGTCCTTATCAGCTCTCATCCAGACTATTGCAATAACCCCCTAATTGGTCTCACTGCCTCCAGTCTCTTCTCTGTCCAATCTATCCTCTTCACAGCTGCCAAAGTGATAGTCCTAAAATATACTGTGACATGACACCATGTCACTCCTTTGTCTGAAAATTTCTCTGTTTGGAATAGTATTTTAATTATTTTTTTTTTATTTTTTGGTGAACAGTTAGAGCAGATTTTAAAATAGAGAAGTACTCCCACAAGTTAGGAGTATTTGTTCTAGCCTAAGATTTGTCTTTGCTTTTGTCTTTGGGATAGTTGTTTGGAGCCTGAACAAGTGGTGGAAGCAATCAGTCATTAGCTCATAAACCCCTTATTTTTACAGGTATCCCTGTGGAAGATGCTGATGATTATGCATCAGGTATCAGACAAAGGTATTTTCAACATGCCTTCCCAAAATGGGGGAAAGTGGGTAGTATTGGGATGTTCCTTTTTTCTTCATGCTCAGGTAAAACTCAATCCTGAATCCTATCCTCCATCTCTTTCCTTCTCCAAAACCATTGTACTGCTTCTGGAGAAAGCTACAGAACCATACAGACTATGTCCACCACAAATTCATGTTACTTTTGGTCCCCTCAACAATACTCCCATTCATCTGTGATTGACTCTGTAGCTCTCTAAACAAGAGCTGTTTTAAACTTTTCTCTCTATCCTCAAGACTCCTGCTCCCTGATTTATTATCAAATTAGTTAATTTAAAAAGTTTCATTTTTAAGTATCCTAGAGTAAAGTTGAAATAAACATTTCATTAAAATTTGCCACCAGGAGCCATGTGCCTTGGTCTTATTCCCTTCTGCAGGGATTTTTCATCTCTTTCCCTCATCCACTGACTTCTTCCTTGCAGCATTCATGCCCATACTATCTCAATTCCTCCCTATTTTGGGAAGCCAGATCTAGGTTCTATGGATAGGAAATAGGCAGGGAGCAAGGTGAGCACACAGGTTTGCTTGGGTGAATGATTTATTACCAAATTAGTTAACTTAATAAGTTTTATCTGGAAGTATACTTGATTAAAATTAAATAATAAACATTTCATTAAAATTTGCCACCAGGAGCCATGTGCTCTATTTCAGTCCCCTTAAATTCATGGCCATCACATAGACATATCTTCAGCATTAGTATAATCTCTCTTTCATCTTTTTATTTTTCATTTAACTTGAGATTTCAATTTTCTTCTCTAAAACTTTCTAAATCTTAACTACAGTTACTGGGTTATTAGATTTATGTAATCACATAACATGCCTTAAAGATATTCCTTATCTCTTTCTTCATTATCACTCCTTGTTTTGAATGAATTGCTGTTATGTTGAGCTTTCTCTTTCTTTTTTTTTATTAGGGCAGTTAACCATTTACCAGTTTTATCTGAATTATCATAGAAAAATTTATTTGATCTATAAAAATAATTGGCTTTTTTAACTGCAGTTTTATTTAATAGTGCCTTAATCTATAACAGTTGCCTATAAGGTTTTTACTATGAGGTTTTAATGTCTTTTTTTATTTAAAGCTATTTTGGTGATGTCTAATTTCCCTTACCTTTGGCGTTTCCTAATTCTTGATAAATAACTAGCAATCCATCTGTTGCTAGGCACTTTGAAAGCCTCCTATAATCTATAATGTGATGCAATGCTAAATTAAAATTTATATATTCTTTGATTTTCTTTTTAATGGCTATTAGAAAACTTTTATCTGTAAGTAATGGATTATTGAATATCCAATACAACTCCTTTTTATCTTTCTCTGTTCATATTATCTATATTAATCCACTTCTGCATGATCAGATGAAAAGAATTTATGCATTTGAATTGATAATGTATTCCTAAATACTTTTTTTGCACACTTACATATGTATTCAATGTAAGGAAAGACTGATGAATATAAAAATGCTACCCAGAGTATCATGCTGTATAATCTTATTGTAATCACTTGGAGAGTGACAGCAGGATCCATTGAAAAAAGGAATGCAAGGCAGGAGATCTGGATTGCCACTAGCTGGATGTGTGAACCTGAACATGTTGCTGCTATTCAGCTCTGGATCTCAGTTTCCTTATCTGTACAATGAGAGACTCTGTGCTCTCAAATCTCCCTCCCAGTTCTAATTTTTTGTTATTCTTTGGATAAATAGCATAAATAATGGTAATCTGATTCATAGCACAGATAAAGCACAATTTCAGCATCTTTTATTTTCTTTTAGGACTTTAATTCCACATAATCACAAATTGAATTCATTTTCAGAATTTTCCTCATTTAAAGTCGTGCTCCTTTCTGCCTTTTCAAAACAATTAATCGCAACATAACATCACTACATATAACAAGAATATAAAAATGAAATTCTTAATTAAATCCATGTGGAAAATAAAATCAACCCTTCCAAAATTAAGGGGATATATTTTAAGTAATATGTTTTTCTCTAGATGAAATGTTTTCAAAATATGGCATAGGGTGATGAAATCCTTCCCATTATATTAGCATGTAATTAACAATAATGAAAATAATAATAGCACTTCACATAGTGCCTTAAGGTTTACGAAGCACTTTAAAAATGTTTGAGCTACACAACAGCCTTGTGAGAGAGATGCTCATATTATTCTTATTTTACATCAGATGGAACAGAAGCCTAGAGAGAATGTAAGTGACTTGCCCAGTGTGACAGCACTTGTCTGAGGCAGGATTTGAATTCAGGTGTTTCAAATACAATGCTCTTCATGGTTAATTCCTACATGGTTAATGTTTTTACTATTCCAGTGTCTAGATTTTATTTCTGGTATGCATTAACTCGTAGCCTGTATGGATGTCTCTATAAAGACAGCATTTGTTTTCCCATCAATTTTGGGAAAACTTTTTTTTTCCAGTAGCTGAAATTGGGAGCATCTAGTATCAATATGATGTGTAGGATTTCTTTCCTAGTAGGAATAGTCTATCCACTAACAAAGTGAAGGAACTGCTGATTCAATATTCACCAAAATATATTAAATGCCTCCTATGTTCAAGACATATTAAGGAAAGGTGTTCACATGAGACACTGTTCTTTCCCTCATGAAGCTTAGACTTGAATGGGGAGGGAATAGCATGGCCATATCTTAATATCTATTCCTTAAGTAATGGTGATCTTGGCATGAGAATTTTCTTGTAGGTTTCTTCTGTTTCCTCAAAACCTATAGGATCGGTCTCCTTTTTGCGACTAGCCACAATTAGTCTATTCAAGTCCACCTCATCTCTCCTCTGACTACTGCAATGCCCTTCTAACTTGTTTTCCTGAATCAATTTCTCTGTTATCCATCCTCCACACCGTTGTTGGGTCATTGTTCTCCCATACCTTACATGGTCCTCCTTGCTCGCTCCCGAAGCTTCAATGTTCTCCATTGCCCACCTAATATAAAATGTTATATTATATATGTATATACTATAAAATATAAGCTCTGTTAAGCATTC
Organism: Myrmecobius fasciatus; assembly: GCA_023553655.1. Classification (NCBI taxonomy): domain Eukaryota; kingdom Metazoa; phylum Chordata; class Mammalia; order Dasyuromorphia; family Myrmecobiidae; genus Myrmecobius; species Myrmecobius fasciatus. The sequence goes on along the minus strand of JAJPUD010000331.1, from coordinate 210,690 downwards.
AAAACTTGATTCTTGCCTGGCTTTATAGCTTGATTGGGTATTATTGACTTTCCCATACCACGATGCTGTAGATTAGGCAAACTGGTCTTCTTGCAGTTCCCTGTCCATGGTACTCTTTTCTATTCCTGTACCTGCCCTTGCATAGGGTCTATCCCATAACTTTGGAGCTTTCCCACTTTTGTCTTCTGGTATCCATTGGCTTCCTTCAAGGCTTAGCTTGCCTCTTCTGAGAAGCCTTTTCTAGTCCTTCCAGTTGTTAATACTGGTGGATTGGAAGTTAGCTTCTTTAATAACAGAGCAAAGCTGGATGATCTGAGGGCTTGGGGCATAAGACTGAGAAGCAGTATTCAATTTTTCATGTTAATGTGGTTACATTATTGCTACTAGGTTCCCACCTTTATAGATTTCTATAGCTTGTTAAGGCTCCAGATTCCCTGAACAGTAAATCATTCAAAAGTAAATCAGTGAATAATCAAGGGGAGAGAAGGGTTCTTGTTATTGTGTTGTTCAGTCTGACTCTTTGTGACTTCATTTGGGGTTTTCTTGGCAAAGGCACTGGAGTGGTTTGCCATTTCCTTCTCTAGCTCATTTTTACAGTTGAGGAAACTGAGGCAGACAGGATGAAGTGACTTGCCTGGAATAACACAGCTAGGAAATATCTGAGGAAATTTCTGATTCCAGATTTGGTGCTCTATCTACTGTGCAACCTGAACTTGCAGGAGAAGTTGTTGCTGAGAATGAATCAGTATAATTATCAAGGGACTGTATTAGTGTGTTGACTACCTGATTTTTATATGATGCTTCTCCAACATGAGGCTTTTCCTGATCTGTGGAAGAATTAATTTTCCTCCATCACTGGAGACGGCTTGTTGGCTCAGTAGATAGCCTTCTTGACATGGAGTGGGAAAGATCTGAGCTCAATTAGGCCTCAGACATTTAATAGCTATGTAATTCTGGATAATTTATTTAACCTCTTCTGCCTTAGTTCCCTTAATTAGAAAATGGGCATAATAATAGCACCTAACTTGAAGGGTTGTTGTGAGGATTAAGTGAGAAAAACTTAGTCCATTAAATACTTGTTTCTTTCCTTCCATCATCTCCTCTTCACTATATTACTTTGTATTTTGGGAGGGTATTTTTAATATTTATATTTATGTTGTCCTCCTTGGCCATCATCTTCAGTAGAATGTTGCCTTTTTGAAAGCAGGGCTTGTTTTATTTTGGCCCTTATATCTCTAGAGCCAAACACAATGATTGGCATAGTGTAGGTGCTTAATAAGTAGTTTGCTGAAAGAGTAAAAGGACGACTTTTTCCTCCTTTGGTTGCTCTCCTTCCTGTGTGAGAGAGCAGCCAAGAGAGACCTCTGATCCCTGACACCAGGGGACTAGAAATTTGAATTAATTTAAAATTATGGTACCCCGCCTTCTTTCCTTCCTTCCTTTGTTCCTTCCTTCCTTCCTTCCTTCCTTCCTTTGTTCCTTTGTTCCTTCCTTCCTTCCTTCCTTCCTTCCTTCCTTCCTTCCTTCCTTC
>JAJPUD010000331.1:187672-209149 GCA_023553655.1 Myrmecobius fasciatus | reverse complement strand
CTTCCTTCCTTCCTTCCTTCCTTCCTTCCTTCCTTCCTTCCTTCCTTTGTTCCTTCCTTCCTTTGTTCCTTCCTTCCTTCCTTCCTTCCTTCCTTTCTTCTTCTTCTTCTTCTTCTTCTTCTTCTTCTTCTTCTTCTTCTTCTTCTTCTTCTTCTTCTTCTTCTTCTTCTTCTTCTTCTTCTTCTTCTCCTTCTTCTCCTTTCTTCTTCCTGCCATTCTTTCCCCTACCTAGGATTTTAATGACCTCTTTATAATTTTTGGCCTATTTAAAGATTATTCTTCTTCATGGAAAAGGTGGAAGCAAAACCGGATTAGAACAATAATCCTTCTTTCTGTCCTTTGTTCTGATTCCATCAGGCAAAGGGTTTTTCCCTGTCTTGTTCATTTTTTTCACTTGAAGCATAGTTTAAAAAGCCCTTTACTTTGAATTTAACAGTTTCTCTCCAATCCCTAATTCATTATGAGATTTGTTGCTTCTTAAGAGCAGGCCTGGTTTTAAGATTTTGTTTTTGATCTTTCTTTATATCCCATGCATTTAACCTAGTTAACTGGCATTTAATAGGGGCTTAAGTAATTTTTGTAGATTCATTGATTCATTACTCTTATAGCTCAGTCCTATTCTTTAGTATCTGACCTTGATAATATGCCCCTGCTTCCAACTTTTATGCACGTCCTTTTAAAGTTTGAGTTCTTTTGTTGAATGAATGAATGAGGGAAGGAGGGAATGAATGAAGGACAGGCATATATTTGCTTTGATTTAAATTTGTATAGCATGTAGCATAGAACTGTGCACAGGAGGGAGCTTGATAAATATTAATTCATGATGAGATTGATAGACACATGGATAAAGCTGTTACTAATACATAAAATAGATATCCTTTCCTTCTCTGCATTTAGACTAATGGTTTCAGAATCAGATGTGATTTAAGTAAATATTTTTGTACCATAAGGATTTAGGGAAATAATGATGCCCCTTCATCCTGAATCTCCTCTGTGACTCAGTGAAGGTGAAAGGACCAAGCCACATTTGTTTTTAGAAGGCAGAATCCCTTACTCTGCTCACTTCTTGAATTTTCTAGGAGTTATTCAGCCTATAACTAGAGATTTATTTACTATAGGGAGAGCATTCCCAGTAACCCATTGCTATAATGAGATAGAGAGAAGTTGATGATCAGGAAACTGTTTAGAATTGCTGTTATCTCTCTTTTTACTTCTGGATTTGCTCTCCCAGCACTACAGGCTTGTATTCTCAGTATATGGTTTATTTAGGGGTGATCAGGTCCTGGGAAGAAAAAAAAAAACTCACTTAGCTTACCCAAACTCATGCAAGATTGATTTATGCTAGGAAGGCAATTTAATCATTGCTAATGAGAAAAGGGGAATCCTATTTGGGAAAACAAATTAAGATTAGAAAGCTTTGAGGTGAGGAGATGGAATCACAACAAGGCCCTAGGGGATCTCTTGTTAACTGGCCTGGGCCCTTTTTTCTCAGTAACCCATTCTGGAGACATATTATCTGCTCATGGTTTTCTTCTTAATTTTTTTTTTAATGGGACAAATTGCTCTTTTTAATTCTTTTGATTTTTTAAAATTCTTTTCAATCAAAAGAACTCAGATGATTGCAGGTAGAGAGCCTGAGGGAGGGACAGGAAGCCAGGAGGGTAAGGGGAACTTGAATCCAATCCACAATATTATCTTTTGTAGGAACTGCAGGTATTTAGCCTGCTAAGAAAAGTTTTAGGAGGAATTCAACTGTTGACTTCAAGTATTTGAAGAATAGTCTCTTAGAAAAGATCTGATCTGATTAGCTCCAGAATGCAAAACTTGGGACAATGGATAAACATCACGTTTTTTTTTTTTTTTTTTTTTTTTTTTTTACTGAGTAAGCTATTCAAAGGCAGAATGAGCTCCCTCCCAAGGTAATGAGTTCCCTATCTCTGAAGGTCTTCAAATAGAAACTCTATGGTCACTTGTCAGGGACATTGTTGGATGAATTGTTACTCAATTATAGTTTGTGATGGATGAACTCCAAGGCTCCACACAGCACTGAGATCCTATGAAAGCCTCTATTTTTAAAAAAATACTTTATGGTGTGGTTTCTGGTTGATTTAACCTTAGAGGGATTTCTCCATTTACCACACTTCTATCCCAGAGGAGCTTCACTTGAAAGCTGATGGTCAGAATGTGGACCTTTGGGCACTGGGACAGAGAAGCACAAGTTCTTTTCTGCTTAGGCAGGGCATGTGTGTGTGCTCAGGTCTGGAACAATCAGGGTACCTGCAGGGGAAGAGACCATTAGATTTCATAGGAACACTTACATTTTCCTCTTTAAGAAGGAAATTCTCTTTCAGACACTTAATAACTGTGGATGATCCTGGACAAGTCACTTAACTTCAATTTGCCGCATTGTTCTTAGGGTTCAAATGAGATAATACACGTTAAGGACTTTGAAAACCTGAAAAAAACTGGGTCAATGCTCTTGTTGTTGTTTAATTATTTCAAGTATATCTGACTGACCCCATTTGGGGTTTTCTTGACAAAAATGTTGGAATAGTTTGTTATGTCTTTCTCTAGCTCATTTTACAGGTGAAGGACCAAAACAAATGGGGTGAAGTGACTTTTCCAGCATCACCCAGCTATTAGGTATCGGAGGTTACATTTGAACTCAGATCTCCCTGACTCCAGGTCCAACACTATTCATTGTGCCATCTAGATGCCACAATATAAATATTAGTTATTATTATTTCAAATCTAAGACTGTGATTCTAATTTCTTATTTTGTCTCTAATTTCACACTGTGGATCAGGGGTGAGGTAATCTACAAAAAGGGCAATCCACATGCAGCTACTCAAAGAACTAAGTGTACAATTTATCATTAAGAAAATTGATCCGATGTCATGGGGCATGACACTAATGTATTTCCAGAATGTTAGTTCTGTTTGTATTTTCAGATCAAACTCTGTTTTCTTCTTGATATAATTGATTACAGCTTTCGTTGGGATTTATTTTAAACCAATTCTGCTCTTGAAAACTGCAAGGAAAGTAGAAAATGAGCATTTCTCTATTAGGGCAGCTGTGACTGGAACAGTAGAGCAAAATCCTTTATTTGTTTTTGTATTTTTTTTTTTTTGGTAGCATTCATGGTGGAGAGAACTCTTAAATCACGTATCAGTATCTTCAATCACACATCACTTGTACCCAAGGTTAATATCAGCAAGAGCAGCGCCATCTTGGATTGTAAAATAGCAAATCTACAATTAACTTCAACCATCCCTTAGAAGGTCAGTGAAATGGAATAGAGAAGATGGCAAATGTGGAGGTTGGAGAAAATCGAATTTGAATTCTGCCACTGATACTTGGTAACTGAGCTTCAGTATTTTCATCAGCAAAATGGAAATGGAATTTGTGCTATGCACCAGAATGATTGACCAAATGAGATAATGTTTGTAAAAATACTTTATAAACTTTGTATTGTTACATAGATATTAACTACTATTATTCCTGTTCTGACCACTCCCTACCAACTCTTCTTCCTCATCCCCATCTCAACCTACTTCCTTTCCCTCCACTCATCATGTGCTAAATAAAATTTCTGCTGACTACCAAGTTGAGCCTAAAGTACTTTTCCTTCCTGCCTCCTCTACTCCTAAAACTACTGCTAAAAAAGAGTGGCAACTAATGAAGAAGAGAAATATATAATTTGAAACCTTATGTATATTTTCTCTCTCTTTTTTTAATCTTTGTTTCCTTCTCCAAGAGCATAGAAAACTGAGAAGGAATTTGATACTTTTGGAGTCTGTTCAGACTTAAAAACTGGTAAATATTTAACACTAGCTTTTCAGGAGCAGGGGGAATATACACATGATACACAAGTTTAATATGAATTATTAACATTTTGTCCATCACCTTAAGTTTAGTAACCAATGAAATAATAAATAAAGCATTGATTTTTGCATTTGTCAGTTTCCTGGTGTAAATTCAGGAAGGATTTAGAGACAAGCCTGGGAAACATCTTTTTTCTATCCAGGCTCAGAAAGTTCAGAGACTAAAGTGGTTCTATATTACCTTTAGGATATCAAAATACAATCAATCAGTAAGCATTTATCAAAATCTTACTATATACCAAGCACGGTGTTAAGTGGGCACACACACACAAAAGCAAAAAGTAGTTACTGCCTTCAATTTGCTTGCAATTTAATGAAGGAGACAACAAGTAAAGAAATATATATAAATAGACTATGTGCAAGAAAATAGGAAATAATAATTAAGAGACAGAAAGCAAATTTAAGAGGGATGTGGGAAAGTTTTGTTTAGGAGGTAGAATTTTAATTGGGATTTAAAGGAAGCTTGTAAAGTCAGTTGGTAGAGATGGAAGAGAGAGAATATTCCAGGCATGAGGGATAACCAGAGAAAATGGAGGGAGCCAAGAGATGCAGTGTCTTGTTCCAGGAAATATCATGGAAGCTAGTGTCACTGACTCAACAGAGTAAGCAGGGAGCAAGATACAAGATGTGTGGAAAATTAGGAGATGTTAGGTTAGGTATCATAGTAGACAGAAAGATAATCTTCTTAAATTCAAATCTGGCCTCAGACACTTATGAGGTGGATAATCCCAGGCAGCCACTTAGCCCTGTGTGCCTCAGTTTCCCCATCTGTAAAATAAGCTGGAGCATGGCAAGCCACTTTGCTGAGAAAACCGCAAAGGGTCCACTAAGAGCCGAACACAACTGAACAACATACACCTTGTGCAGCTTCTGATGGAATATAAGCTCCTGCAGGGCAGGGATTGTTTTGTTTTTGTCTTTGTATTACAAGTGGGCAGCATGGCACCTGGCACATGATGAATCCTCAATAAATGCTTACCGAATGGAGCATCCACATGAATATTTTACACAGTGCTTTGAATTCCTCTGAGGAATTGGCTGACATATATATAGCTGAATTGTGACAATTGTTACCATTAACAATGGCAAGGTCATTGCCACCATGTAAACTGTTCCAAAAACATAACAGCTCTATCAGGGAATTTAATTTAATTGAGACATACTGTAATTTGGATTACATTTTTTTCTAATTTAATTCCTTCTGCCTTATTTTTTTTTATTGTGTAGTTGTTAGTATTTAAATTATTAATTTAGTCACTTTGTTTTATTGTATTTTTACTGGCACTGCTCATCAGTACTAACAGATTTAAATATGGGTCTCAGTGGTTACTAAAAGCAAAGTGGTGTATGATGAAAATAGGGGAAAGAATAAGTACAGAGGAGAGGTTCACTTATTTAAACCAGTCCTTAATGTACAATAATTCTACCCTTTCTTGGCCTCCCTTACCCCCTCCTCCTTAACCCCATCTGCTAGAAATATCAAAATTACTATTCAGAACTCTCCCAAGGAGAGGGATCTTGATGGTCTCCTCACTACCCGCACAAATGAGAAATTATATTCTTTCTGATGGGTAAGCCCAGCTGTTTTGACAATAATAACTTAGGTTTCTATTAGTCCTTCAAACACATGTCAATATATGTTGAAGTGGCTAGAGTGTTGGAGGTGAGATCAGGGAGATCTGAATTCAGATGTTGCTTCAGATACTTATTAGCAGGGGTATGCCTTCAGGTAACTTACCTGTTTGTCTCAATTTTCTCACCTGTAAAAATGGGAGTAATAATAGCACTTACCTTCCAAGGTTGTTGTGAGGACCAAATAAGGCAGCAAGTGTAAAGTGTTTTGCAAACTTTAAAGGATTATGTATTATTATTTATTATGAATAACATTATATAATAAATATGATGGTGATGATGATGATGATATTCTTGAAAGAAGCCTTGAGATAAGTGGTGCGAGTGTGATCCACTCTTCTTCCTTCCCTCCAATCCCTCTAATTAAGGAAATAGAGACCCAGAGAGGGTAAATTAAGTTTGGTGCTTACATAATAGGTTGGACTCCAAATCTTGGGACACCTGGGTTCAAATCTTGCCTAAGGCTACTAACCTGAGTGACTGTGGTTAAAATACTTCTCCTCTCTGATAAACCTCAGAAGGTTGTAGGGAGGATTGAATAAGATTTTGCATGCAAAGCATTTCATAAACCTTATAGTGCTTCTCCTTATAGTGCCCTAACAGTAATTAGATACAAGATCATACAACAAAACAAAATAAAAAAGAACCAGATCATAGCTATGGGTAGGAAATGCAGTTTTAACCAAGGGACAGAAGGAATCACAAAAAAAAAATGAAATAAATAACATCAAAAAGCTTCTATGCAAACAAAATTAAATGCATCTAGTATAAAAAAGTATAAGACTGAATGGGAAAAATTTTTGTATCAAATTTCTCAGATAAGATTATGGAACACAAAATATATGGACAACTAACATACATAAGGGAAGGGAAAATAATGGAAGAACCCTTCCTTTAAGAAATGTGGAAATATTATACTTACATATACATACAGACATATATATGCATACATACATATATATACTACATATGTACATATATAGTATATGTACATAAATAGTATGTATGTACATATATATGCTGTATATACACACACACACATATAGAGAGAGAATGAGAACTGCTCAGAAATGTTCATATTTTATTATTAGATAAAATTATATTAAATAATATTATTTAAATTATATATTATAAATACATTTATTATTACATAAAATTAGAAAAAAAGGAAAGAATCTAAATATTCAACATTGGAGGAACAGTTAAACAAATCAAAGTTCTTTAGGATGTAAGTTTCTTGAGGGTAGAGACTGCTTTTGCTTTTCTTTTCACCCTCAGTGCTCACCGTAGTGCCTGTCATATCACCATAGCTTAATAAATACTTGTTGATTTGACAACTCATTAATGAAATGGAATACTAAACCACTACTAAGACCAACAAATATCCCTTTTATCTAGTGCAGTACCTGCTACATAGCAAGTCCTTAATAAATGCTGATTTGACTTACTGACTCAAGCAACTTTATGAAATAATGCAAAACAAAACAGAAAAATGAATTATGACAATATTAAGAGAAAAGTAGATGGGAGTAGACAAGTAAGGATTCATACAGGAAATGGTGCTTCTTTGTACTGCTTGGTAAAAGGTAATAGAGTTACACTGCTCCTACCCCATACTTTATAACAAGCTCTCAAAAAGGAGACTTCATTTCCAGAAGACCAGAGCACTGAATAAGGGATCCTTATTAGGTCATAGACTCAAAATCTCCAAATTGTAAAGGACCTCAGAATTTTGTTTTTTAAGGCCTTTCATTCCTATCTAACCAATTTCTTCATTAGCATCTTAAAGTATAGGACTGACTCGTTTTGCTTTTGTAGAATCATAGATTTAGACCTAAATGGGAATCTAGGGGTTTTCTTGTCCATCCCCTTTATTACAAATAAGGAAACAGAAGTCTGGTGGCTTTGTTTTTTTAATTTATTATTTTTTTTCCATTTAGGAAACATTTATTTTCATTCCCACTATAACACAACAAAAGAAAAATGAAGTCCTCATAGCAAATATGCATAGTCAAAAAAGGGATTTCCCTCATAGTCCAGATCCAAAAATGTCTGATTCATTCAGCACTTTGAATCTATCATCTTCCAGTGAGGAGGTGGGGAGTATGCTTGACCCTTAATTTTCTGGAATTGTAGATTGTCAGGGAATTGCCTGGGGCCCTAAGGTTTTTCAAAGTTGTTTTCATATTGTGGAATCTGGTACACAGGGTCATCTGGTGGATGTCTGGAAAGAATGTGAAGCTGGAACAAGATTTCTCATCTAGAATTATCCAGAACATGGAGTGGGCTAGTTTGCACATATTCAGTGACCAGTCAGTTGAATTGGACCTTAAGACTGGAGTTTCAAAGATGCGTGGTTTAACTTCTTCAGGAACTGGGGTCTGGATTCTGGAAAACCTGGTGTGGAGGGCTCAGTTCTCTGATCTAGTATGGAGGAGGACTAAGTTAGTGGTGGCAGGCAGATGGTGAGATCAAATAAGTTGACATTTGTAAAATCCTCTGTAAACTTTAAAAGCACTATGTAAGTGCCAGCTAATAATGTTATTTAAAATAATAGTTATTGTTATTATTATAGGCTAGGTGGAATATGTAATGTTCTGTTGACATATAGCCAACTGTCTTAGTCCTGCTTAGCAGGGATTTGCCTTTTTGACTTATTTCTGTAACCAGTACTAGTTGTCATTTCACCTGATGTAATCCTCTTCTTTCCTCTATGGATCCATGGGAAGATCCAGATCTACCTTCCATAGAAAGAATCTCAAATTTATTGTGCAACTCATAATGCAGAAGTTCTCCTCCTTCTTCTCCTTTTCATATTATATACCTTGATGACTTCTGTCACAGGTTTGGATTCCCATCTTCCTCCTTGTATTTATTTTTATTTTTGCTTGTTGAAGCAGTTCCTCTGTCACCTTTCCCAAGCCTTCCAGGAATTCTTCATTTTCCTGATAATCTAGAAAGGAGAGAAGCCGCCTTTTATCCCACAGAAAAACTGAGAGCTAGAAGTTGAAAGGCACCTCAGAAATAAATCTCATACATTTACTTTACAGATGAAGAAACTGAAACCTGTAGAGATTAGGTATATGCTCAAGGATAAATAGCTTGTAAATGGCAGAGTTTGGAACTGAACTTAAATCTTGTGAATCCATGGAAAGGGCTCTGCTCATTGTACCATATCTTTCTACTCTAGCTGGGAGATTAACTCAAATTTCCAATGGAATCCAATTTTAATTGGCTTTGGATGAAACACAAGGCAACATAAGGCAATTTCTATGTGTCACTATAAGTCAGTCAATAAACATTTATAAGCCCCTATTATATGTCAGGCACTATGCTAAGAAGGGGCTACAAAAAGAGGCAAAAAATAATCCCTGCCCTCAAAGAGTTCACAATCTAATAAAGAGAATTCACTATCTAATAGAAAGGTTCATTATCTAGTACTTTGTTCTTTCTACCTACAAAATTGAGATGTGTAACTCATTGTTACTCTTGCTAATAACTCTGTCAGTTGATCATTTGGGGTGGTCAGTTGTTAAGGGCAAAGGATAGCCAGAGTGTTCTCCTGGAGTTAACTCTTAAGAAGAGAGTTTACTCTTAAGAAGTTAAAAGAAATTGAGGGACACTTTGCAGCATATTAGGTCAATTCCTTATGAAGAACTTCTGGAGAAGATTTATCCAGGATGTATGGTTAGGCTGGAGTAAGACTGGTCATTCAGTGGGTACTACCACCCCCAAAGACCAGACTTTTAGTAGTTTTTTTTTTAATATTTCTTTTTTCCCTGAGGCAATTGTGGTTGAGTGATTTGCCCAGGTTCACACAGCCAGGAAGTGTTAAGTGGCTGAGGTCAGATTTGAACTCAGGTCCTCCTGATTTCAGGGCTGGTGTTCTATCCACTATATTTAACTAGCTGCCCCAGTTTTTTATTATTTCTGTGATAAAAAAAACAAAATTTCCATTTGTGATTTGAAAAATTTTTTAAATGATATTTATTTATACTGTTTGTTTTTGTATCACCTACATTTCTCTTTGTAGCTCTTCCCCATCTCTTCCTAGAGAGCCATCCTTTATGATAAGAGTTTAAAAAGAAGAAAAAACCCAATTCAGAAAAATTAACAACGAAAAAGCCTTACATTTGTGATGTTCCACACTCATAGTCTATAAATAAAAGAAGGAAGTGTCTTCTCGTCTTTCTTCTTTGGGACCAAGTAAAGTCATTATAATTTTGCAGCTTTCCATTTCAATTTATTTCTCGTGGTTCTTTTCACTGAAATAGTCCTAGTCCTGATATATGTGGCTTTAATGATTCTTTTTACTTTGCTTTGCATCAGTTCACATACATCTTCTCATTCTTTTCTGTATTCATCACATTTATGATAGTATCTCTACCTGCATGTGACACTGGTACTCCAAATGCAGCATGCCCCAAACCATGTTATTCCTTTCTCAAAACCTCTTCCTCTTCTGACTTCATAGTTTCTGTCACTGGCAACACTTACTCCTTCGTGTTCTTTGGATTTATCTTGGGTTCTGACTCTCCAATTTCTTATCTAGTTACCTCGTACTATCAGTTTTCTTTCTTTCTTTCTCTCTCCCTCCTCTAATTAGCATCCATTTCACTATAGCTGTTAAATTATATACAAATAGGTGTTCTTCCCTTCATTCTCTTCCCTTTACAAACCATTCTTAACACCCTTGCCAAACTAACCTTTCTTATGATCATACCATCTCTTTCCTAAAAAAAAGGGAAAAAATGTTCAGTGGCTCCCTATGACCAAACAAACTATGTTCAAATGCATCAGCTTCCACCCCTTCTTACGGGCACCCTTCTAAGTCTCCAGCCTTATCTTTTCCTGCTCCTAAGCTTTACTTTTTATAACATTTTGCATCTCATACTTTGCTCATACTGTTCCTGGTGCCTGAAATGGGCTCACTCAAGATGGAAGAAATGAGCCTTTATTAATTGCTTCCTATGTGCAAAATTCCAGGGATACAAATAGAAAAGTCACAGTTTCCAGGAACTCATATGGGGAACACAACAAATCTAAGAGGGTTCGGCTGCAAGTCAGATGAAAAGATCCTATATTGGTCCTTAGGGGGCTGAAGCAAAGCAGATGGTCATTCCTCTTCTTTAATGATGAAATCATAGGTTTTGATGTTAAACCATTTGATTGATGGCTGTAACACGCTCAGGAGCATTGACCAGGCTGCATCTCCATCAAGGATGCTGCCTAGAATGATGGCCATAGACCAAGAGTTGCTGGTCTAAAAGTTTTTGGGCTTGGGATACTGGACTTTTCCCATCAGGGTGTGAGGGGAGATGTTGATCAAGGTGGTGAGGATGATTTGCTGTACCTGGTTCATGTTGCCTCCTATCTCTTCTTCAGGATAGTTGTTTGAGGGAAATGGATTGCCAGCCCTGTGTTTGATGTTTTGTTGGCACTTGGGAAGGGGAAGTGGCTGCCTTCTCCATAGGAGCCACCTCTCCAGATGAGAGCTGGGCTGGAGTAAGACTGGTCATCCTGTGGGTACTACCACCCCCAAGCCTCCCATGCACATCTCCCTGTTGGTGGCAGTTGCTTGTGTTGATGAGAAAAGTGAACCTTTTCTCTTTATAGCTTAATTCTTCACCTCTTGAATTCCCACCCATTCTTTAAAACTCAAATTTCTCTTATTCTGAGGAACCTTTCCTAATCCTCTCAGTCAGTAAAGATTTTCTCCCCTCATTTCAAATAATAATTTGTTTATACCTCTCTTTTGAACTTATATATTATTTAGTATTTAATAATAAACATCAACACATTTGTGTACATATAATACATTTGGACGAAATTATAAACTTCATGATGGTTTAGTATCATAGGATTGACCATGAGGGCAGTGACTACATTTTACTTAATACCATTTATCTCCCAGGGTTGTTGTGAAGATAAAATGAAATCATATTCATAAAGTACTTTGCAAACCTTAAAGTGCTATATAAATGCTAACTATTGTTATTAAGTCCCAATTATTCCTCCATCTAGGATGGAGTGCAACATAATAAAGGTATTAGATCCAGGAGTCCTAGCTTCCCCATTCGCACTGTTGGACTTAATGCCCTATTCATTTCCATCATGCACATTATAATTCAGGGCTGAGCAATAATGGAGCACACAAAAACAAAAATCAGATTGAATTAAAATAAATAATTAAAATAACTAATATCAAATACAACATGTTACAATCCTACTGGGTGACACTGTGCATAGTCCTTTCTACTCTCTGTAGATTTCAAAGCACTTAACATTACCTTAAACCTCATTAAGCTGGGTGTTGAATCAGACAACACTTGATTCCCTAACTCTACTCTTATTATTTATTTAGTACCATCAGGGACCTTCAAGGAGTTGGTTCTTAGTGGGAATTACAGGTTTCAAAGTGATGAAACTTTCTCCACAATCTCCCAAAAGGACAAGTACAATTTAACCATTAGTCCTTCCCCACAAAGAACTGATAATAATAAAGAAAGATTATAGGATATCTACCAGTTTGTAAGACCTGGTAATAATAAGTCTTGGCAAGTTTATTTTTATCCAGATGGGATCTGGACCATTTTGCTATTCATACCTTTGTCCTTAGAATAAAGGGGCTCCTGAGCCTTTCCTGGGGAAGAGAGAAGCAGAATTAAAGAATCACAGAATTTGAGAGTTGGAAGAGGCCTTATGGACCATGTAATGTAACTCATTACAAAGGCCCCACCTCCTCCCAACTATAACATTGGGAAAGTCTCTTTGTTTAAAACTTCCAAGGAAGGGGAGCCCACCGACTCTAGAGGCATCTCAAACTGCTTTGGGATGGCACGAATGGCTGGGCAGTTTTCCTTGACCCTGATCCTCTAGTTCTTTGTAATTTCCATTTTTTTACTCTGGTTTTGCCCTCTGGGGACCAAAAAGAACCAATTTAATCTCTCTTTCGTGACTTTTAGACATCCTCTCCAGTCTTCCTTCCTCCAGGGTAGTAAACATGTCCATTTTCTTTAATTGACTTTCATGTGATCTAGATTCAAGGCTTTTCATCCTTCTGATTGTCCTCCTTTCTTAATTTCTCTGTAAACATCCATACAGGTAAAGTTAGCCAGTATTTTGGTTGCTTTTTCCCTCTTCAACTAAAGTGAATAATAATAATAAATGACTAGCATTTATAAAACATTTTATGATCTGCAAATCACTTTATAAGTATTCTTTCTTTTTTCCCCTGGAAAGTATTATTATTATTGTTATTGTCATTATTTCCATTTTACAGATAAGAAAACTGAGTAAGGGAAATGTTAAGTGATTTGCTTAGGTTTACACAGCAACAAAATATCTGATACTGGATTTGAACTCCAGACTTCCTCACACAAGCCAGTATCCTATTCACTGTGCCACCAGTTGCTTCTCAAGTTTCAGATTTTTCCCTTACTTCCAGCATGGAAAAAAATTATTGCCTCATATCTTCTGCATTTTAAAAAGGGGAACTTCTATTTCATGAATGGTGACATCATGCTGGCCATTGTCTTGTCTGATTTCTGTTTTGTTGTTAATGTGAAGCTCACATGATTCTTTCTAACCTCTGGAGCATTTAAGTCAACATGATTCTCTTTGCTTATTTCCAAAAGAGGTTATCTGTCCTCTTAGACTCAATTTTTCTTGATATAAACTTTGTCAGACTTTGACTAATTTAATTAAAAAACATTATTCCATTAGAGCCCAGAGCAATAAATCCCCTAAACTAGGTATAGACTATTTGGCCCTAGCTAACTTTCAATATATGTGATTAACAGTAATTACATTCCTGTCTATTAAGTGCTAAGCATCCTTCATATTCAAAATTATGCTTACAACCATTCCTGAAATTAGAAGAGGCAAATTACATGAATACTCTTTGTGGAGCACAGTAGTGAATATACTGGCTAAAACCTCTGGAAAGGACAGGCCCACACAGGTGGGGGCAAGGGGCTGATTTTTAGGTGACTGCTGGTTTTATGCTTGCTTTGGTCTGCTTTATGCTTGCTGTAGAATCTGACACCCACAATTTGAAGAATCCCAGACATTTTAGCTTGGATGTGCTGCCTAAAATTCATGTATCCTAAGGAATCCTAGATTCCCAATGGACTAGACTGGAAATTGGACCCCAGTTCAAGGTCATGAAACTTCAGACATTCTTCCCGTAGCACAGCTCTTGGCACATAGCAGATACTTAATAAATGTTTATTGATTGATCAGTTGGTTCATGCTGTTGGAGGAGTTTTTGGTGAACAATGATGGGCAGCAATGTGAATTTCCCGACAATACCTTCTCATCTCTTTTGTCACTTGTCTGATTCATGAGGGAAGGAGACTGGAACAATATGGAGGAGAGGAAAAATTGGTTATTTGTGACTTAGTGCTTTTTTTCATTTTAAAGGATATTCAGAAAAATTGATGATTGAGGCCAATGGGTAGGGAAGAAATAAATTAAAGATGGAGAGTCAGTGAACATTAAGAGAAGAGTTCTATTAAGAATAACCAAAAAAAAAGTTGGAATAGGATAATATGTCCTTGGGATGACAATGTTGTGAGCTGGATTTGTCATTTAAGTCATGAGTTCAAATTCCATTTCTGACATTTATTCTCTGTGAGACTTGGATCTCAGCTTCTTCTTCTGTAAAATGGGCATGAGCTTTAAGGTTCCTCCAGAGGGACCCTTTGAAGTTCAAGTTGTATGATCAGGCAGTCTATGGTAATATATTTACTGATTATAGATTATGTTTTGAGGATTGAAGTAGTTATAGAGGAAGGACACAAAGAAGATCTGATTTCCTGCCCTTAAGTGCTCACAGTATATTTGAGAGTAAAAGATATACAAATATTATTATTTAACATAAAGATATACCCAACTCTATGCTACCAAATGTAGGTCATCTGGGAGTTCATAGAAATGAGTGATCGCTGTATGCTGAAGGATACTTTTCTCTTCCCTTCTTCCTCTCTTCTTTCTCTCTACCTCTCTCTTTCCCTTCCTTTCATCCCCTTCTCTCTTCCTTTGCTTCTCCCCCATTCATTGTCTCTATCCTTCATTGATCTCCCTTGCATCTCCCTTTTTCTCTCTTTCTCTGTTTGTCTCTCTCTTCACCTCTCCCTGTCTCTCTTACCCCCTAAACTTTCCTCCCTTTTTCCCTTGCATTTCTGCAAGATCTATTCAAGAAGGTCTAGCCTATAACATGAATCTCAAAAGACTCCTGAGTCCCTCTGGTCTTGTAATGACAATGTCAGGATCTCTCTATGAAAGCCTGTCATGTATATAAGGGGTATCAGTCCATGAATTTACATTTGGACATTTCATGTCAATTTATAGAGAAATGAAGTGGATGAAATATTCCTGAATCATCATGAATGACTAGATTACTAAACCTAATTGTATTAGATTTTTTTGGAGGAGGAGTGAATAAGAGGGATGTGATGGTCATGACATCACAGTTGGTGGACACTTAATTGGTAAGAAATCACATCAAGTCTCTTGTGAAGAAGAAAGTTCCAGCCAAAGTGCATTTTATTTTTGAATCTAATTAATACTGTCACATTAAAGTAATCTGATCATTTCTTTCAGAAATGTTGAAGAAAAAGAATGTTTTGCCCTGCTAAGGATGGTAACTATTTTGGGGTACATTTTAAATGAAATGTTCAATAATATAAATAATACTTTTACTTGATCTTCTTTCTTTAGTTGTTGTGATGCCTTTTATTTTTATTTCTAATCATTATTTGATATGCTTCCCTACTCATTCTGCCTCATGAACCAGAAAAACCAGTTAAACAAAACCAACTGACTTAGTGACTGTGTCTCATAGTGTAAGCAGGATTAAGCAACTATTGTCATCCTTTTCTTCAAGAAAATGAGGAGGTTCATTTCCTCCTATCTTCTTTCAAAACTGGTTTGATCTCATTTTTAAGATATCTCTCTGTGTTACAAAATTTAATTTTCACATATGCTCCATATTTAAGGGAAGCCACAGCAAATCTTTCAAATACATTTGTAATTATTTTTAGAGATTTGAAATGATTTCCCTGTGGGCATATTTTAGGTCATTTTTCATTTCCAGTTTTTTTTCTCTCTTAAATTCAGCATATCTGAAAAGATGCCTCCAATTTAGCAGAAAAGAAAACCCATAATGCAAAAAGAAGAAACTGCCTTGTAGGACAACATCTTGGAAGACAACAGCTTTATGTTGAACAAAACACTCTTGGCAAAAATTATCTGCAACTTACAAAATTAATTGGTTTATAAAATACTAGCTTTTATCTCCTACTAATAATTCCCATATATTTCTTAATCTGCCCACAATTAGTTGACAGGAAATAAAATCAGAGTTTATTAGTTCAAATTCTCCGACCCTCTGATTCATTCTTTCGTGATATAGTCTTTAAACTTATTTTTTATGACTTTAATCTTAAAAGATTGATTTTTAATTAAATTCAGAGCAATTTTTCCCTTTTAGGGGAGATGGGGAAAAATAACACTACTTATACTTGAGACCTCTAAGCCTGACATTTTCCCCCACTTTGATGTTGATTCTGCCATTTTCTCTATATTGTCATCTAATAAAATGTAATGATTTTCATTTTTTATTTTGATACCCAAGACTATGCCTTTTATCTGTTGCTTCCTATGTTTCAGTCCATAAATAAATCATACAACAAAATAAACGAGTTTTATCTTGTGTTTATTTGGTCAAGCATTGATGGAGAAGGGGGAAAATCACTTTCCATCTTTGAATTGCTTCTACTTTTCTGATCACATTCAAGGTGTCATGTCAATCACAATTATACTCAAGGGCCACATTTGGGGTGTTTTAAGCCTCTGATGCTGTTTGATCAGCATATTTTAAAATGAAAGCACATCTGTCTTTTGTCAACAGCCTTCTCTGCAAGGCTGCTGTTTTAATAATCTGTTATACTGTATAACTATTAAGCAGAAACAATATTAATCCCCAGCTGCTTTTTAAAATGAGAACACGTGTGATTGTTTGATTCATATCCTCATTCTGGTTAGTTAGTCCTTCCTGCCTCCCTTTACAAAAGTCATCAGTGTTCTAGGATGGCTCTTTTGTCGACCCCCCAAAAAGGGGCATTGGCAAACTTGATCGCCTTCACACATTTATTCAGATCTTGCAACATCAAAGAAAATTAGACCCAATTCAGCATAGCTTTAGAGAGCATGATGCGGGTGTTATCTAGAAGTATTTTGCTTCACAGATTTTTTTCTCCTCCAAAATATTTTTCACACTGAGAGTGCACCCTCTTTTCTTAGGTTAATTGCTGAAATATGATGTGGCTTGGTTGCATTTTTAGCAATTTCCGGATTCTATTCCAGGACATTTGGGATGGAGCCCAAGAGCTTAGCATGTTTTCCTTTTTTCATGGTAAAATTGTGCAAATATGCATTAGAGTGTGAAAACAAACAGTCTAATACATTTTTGCAAAGCTCTTTATGTTTACTGTTTACTGCAGATACCAGATCCTAATTAAAATGCGCTAACAAAAGCCAAGATACAAAGAACAAAGATATAACGAAACTTCATCTTTATAAAATATTTGCGATTAATCCCAGGGGAATTTTTTTGCCATCTACCACTATGAGGAGATTTTAAAAGGCTTCTGACTACAACAGAAGCATTCTAAAGTCCAATATTACCATGTGTTCAAGGAAAATGAATCATGCTATGGCGGGGTTGTGATTGAGGGACCGGAAAGGGGCAGTCAGCAATGAGAGGAAAGAAAAAAATTTTTTTAGACATTTTAATAATTTTTCTTCAGTTCATGAATACTAACACCTTCTCAGCATCAAAGTGAAATGCATGTCATTTATTTTTTTAAAAGGAAGCAAATGAGGTAATGTCAATTTGCTCAAGAGGCCCTTTTGGGGAGATCTGGTTTTAACTACTTGAATATTACTAGGAAACTTTATATTTGCCTGACTGAAAGAATTTGAATGAAGAATCAGAAGGATAAAGGAGAGCTGAGTATATATAAGTCATAGCATGTTAACCACCACTACAAAAAAATTGCATAGGGGAATTGACATTAGAGATATCCCCAAAAATGCATGAATGGAAAAGAAAGTGAATTGTACCATAGTAAGGGTGAGGGGAGATGAATGGAAAACTCTTGTGTTTCACTGAGTTCACTGTTAAGAGATCTAATGAAGGCCCTTATACACTGGATGATCCCTTAGGGAGATTTGTGAAAGGATATAAGCAGATTTGTTCAGGATGAAAAGGCATGGATGCTTGCAACACACTCTGGAGTAGAGAATGTCTACATTTCTAATCCAAAGACATATCTAAGTGACCTGGTGTTAGTGTGCAGGATGGAACAAAGGAGCTCAGGAGGAAGGCAGTGAGGGATACAGCAACAGTTTAGGGATGGGGAAATAATGACTCAAACCAAGATGGCAGCAGTAGAAATAGGAAGAAAAAAGACATATGGATGAACAATAAATAATAATGATGATAATAATAATAACTAGCATTATTATAGTGCTATGAGATTTGCAAAGCACTTTATGGATATTATATCATTTTATCTGTACAACAACTTTGGGAAGGAGATACAATTATTGTTCCTATTATATATGGAACCCTGGCTTCTCTACTTATGCCCAATTCTAAATGCCCTGGAAGGCTTCTGACCCCTGATTCAGTACTCTATCCACTGTATCACCTTCCTACCTCAAAACTACTTGGTTCCTGATATTTAAAAGAAAAAAAAGATATTTTAAAAATGAATATGAAATTCCTACCCTGAATGAACTAAAGATTGGTAGGCACCCTAGGTAGAAATGTGGAAGTAAGGTCATAGAAATGTTTTTTGGGGGAAGATGATGAGTTCTACTTTAAATTTCAAAGTCTTCCTAACTCCAAGTCAAATTCTCCAGCTGTTGCTTTCCCCAAAACATGATGCCAACCTTTAGTTCAGAGTCAAGTTAGATTTTCATCTTAGAATCACAGATTTATAGTTGAAATGAACCTTAGAGGTAATCTAACCCAACCCTCTTTCTCTTTTTTTCTTTTCAATAGTATTTTGTTTTTCCAATTGTATGTAAAGACAAATTTCAACATTTTTTAAAATAAAACTTTGAGTTCTGAATTTTCTCCATCCCCTTCCTCTCCCTAAGACAGTAAACAGTTTGACATAGATTATATATATGCAATCTTGTAAAATATATTTCCATATCATCCATAGTCTATGGTGGCAGAGCTGATACACAAAACCTAAGTCGTATGATTCCAGTGTCGTAGCTACTCACTACTTTACCGCAAGATGATAGTGAGAGCTCTCAGGAGTTAGAGTGCTGGGTTTGAACCAGGAAGACTTCAGTTGAAATCCTGCCTGAATGCTAGCTGGGTGATGCTACGTAAGTCACTTTAACCTCTCCTTCCATTTCTCCATCTACAAAATAGGGATGAAAATAGCTTCTATATTCCACAGTTATAGTGAGGATCAAAGGAGGTAACACGGGAAGTGCGTTGCAAATCTTAAAGCCCTGTATCAATGCCAACTTTTGTTATAGGGAAGAGTCAGAAAACACTTTAGAGATGATCAAATCCAACCTCTCCCCTTTCCCATTTCTCCTTCATTTCACTACTGAGGAAAATGGGAGCTGTAATGATGAAGGTTTTTGTTCAGAGTCACAGAGACATTTAGTGACATTTAAACCAAAAAATGGCTTTCTGAGACTAGAATTGAGATCTGATTCCCAGGCTTGTATTCATCCCAGAATATGTGTGTATGTGTGTGTGTGTGTGTATTTATATATGTATATATTTATGTGTACTTATATATATGTATATATCTATCTATCCACACACACATACACACACATATATATATGTATGTATATATATATATATACACATATACATACATATTTCTATTAGCTCCTTCTCTTTCAAAGAAAAGTTCCTTGGGGTATATGGCATGTCCAAGGAGGATTAGCGCCTCTGGAGTGAGGGCTTGCTAAACCCCTTTCAAAGCTGTTTATCTACCTTTGGCGTCCACTTGGCACACTTTCTCATCTGTGGCTCTGAGAAGCTGTAGCATGTCCAGTGGTTACACCCTTTAACCACTTTAGCAGCTGGGCTAAACCAGCTTGATGGTAAAGAGGGACTTGAAACCTATTGATGAGCATCCTACCCCAAACATGTGAAGGCTTCTCCCAGTGGAATAGGCTGATGAAACCAATTTGTTCCCATGAACAATGCCCATGAAGAAAGCTGAAGCAGGTCCTCTAAATTACTTACAATTTGGTCAGATATCGACAGGACTGAGGCCATCCACTGAATCCTGGGCTATTGTCTTGAATTTTGTCCCACCACTGGATTTTGATCATTCTGAGAAAGAGACAGTAAGGCTGAAGATTTGGTGCAATTCTGCCTACTTAAATCCAATTCATGCATGAATCAAGACATTGCCTATGATATCATTGGCCCTATCTGAAAACAAAGGGCAAATAATAACTTGCATTTTCAATCTCAAGTCAAGGGGTTGATGAAGGAAAAGAAGATGCAGTTATTAAAAATGACCCAATATCCAAAGAGGAATGCTAAATATACATACATACATACATTTATACACACACACACATACACACACACACACACACATACTATTGGAGTTCAGATAGCTCAGAAAAAGAGGTTTATACACCTATAAACAACTCTATCCCTTGCCTGTTTCCTTCTTCAAACCTCCCTGCATTCTATGAAGAGCTGGTTCTTCTACTTACCAAGACAAACAAATCCCTTTGAGCACACGCGAGATCTCAATCCATCCCATCTTCTCCACCCGACTGCCCTTCTATCACACAAGGTGAGTGCTCCCCAACCAACTCTGGGTGCTCCCAAAGGCTTTGTCCAGCATCCACGCCCTGTCTCTGCATTATCACAAGAGAAAATTTCATGAGGGAGAGAAGCTATAAATTCTCAAATTCTCCCTGCTCACCTCTCTCATTGTTGATATTTTAAAGAGCAGATATTTCTTGGAGAATCTAGGATTAAAGGCATTCTATAAAGCTATTTGATTCCTGATACTCATCTATAGAATGACCTAGACAGCATGGCATAATAGAAAGAACAGTGGCTCTGAAATTAGAGGTCCAAATCTCATTTCTGGTGCATATGAACTTGAGCAAAATCATTGAATCCTTCCTGGAGCTCAGTCTCTTCATCTGTGAAATGGGGAATTTGAAGATGACTTCTGAGTTCCCTTCCAGTACTAAATCCACGATCCCTTGGCCACTCAGAGTGTTATGAGCACTCCAACTTGGCTTAGGGTGTGTGACTTAACAGCAAACCTAAATTTTTTTAAATTATTATTATTAAAACTTTTTATTTGCAAAACATGTATGGGCCATTCTTCAACACTGACCCTTATAAAGCTTTCTGTTACAAATTTTTCCCCCCTACTCCCCACCGCTCCCCTAGATGGCAGGAAATCCACTACATGATACTTATGTTAAAATACTTGACAAATCGAATATATGTATACATATTTCCACACTTATCATTGTTGTGCAAGAAAAATCATATCTACAAGAAAGAAATATCAGATAAAGGAAACACAATGCAAGCAAATGTCAATAGAGATCATGAAAATGTTACATTGTGGTCCATATTTCATATCCCTCTCTCTGGGTATATATGGTTTTCTTCAGTGAACAATTGGAACTGGTTTGAGACAATTCTTTGTTGCAGAGAGTCATGTCCATCAGAATTGATCATCATGTAATATTGTTGTTGCCGTGTATGATGATCTCCTGGTTCTGCTCGTTTCACTTAGCAACAGTTCATGCAAGTCTCTCCAGGCTTCTCTGACATCATCTTGTTGGTCGTTTCTTACAGAGCAATAATATTCCATAACATTCATATACCATAATTTATTCAGCCACTCTCCAATTGATGGGC
>JAJPUD010000331.1:140742-182672 GCA_023553655.1 Myrmecobius fasciatus | reverse complement strand
TTGGGCCTATATCCCAAAGAGATCTTAGAGGAGGGAAAGGGACCCACATGTGCAAGAATGTTTGTGGCAGCCCTTTTTGTAGTGGCTAGAAACTGGAAACTGAAGGGATGCCCTTCAATTGGAGAGTGGCTGAATAAATTATGGTATATGAATGTTATGGAATATTATTGCTCTGTAAGAAATGACCAGCAGGACGATTTCAGAGAGGCCTGTAGAGACTTGCATGAACTGATGCTGAGTGAAGTGAACAAAACCAGGAGATCATTATACACGGCAACAACATTACATGATGATCAATTCTGATGGACATGGCTCTCTGCAACAAAGAATTGTCTCAAACCAGTTCCAATTGTTCACTGAAGAAGACCATATACACCCAGAGAGAGGGATGTGAAATATGGACCACAACATAACATTTTCATGCTCTCTATTGAGGTTTGCTTGCATTGTGTTTCCTTTCTCTGATTTTCTTTTTTTTTCTTGTAGATAGGATTTTTCTTGCATAACTTGTCAAATATTTCAACATTATTAACATGTAGTGGACTTCCTGCCATCTAGGGGAGGGGAGGGGGCTGGGGGTAAAATTTGTAATGGAAAGCTTTGTAAAGATCAATGCTGGGGAACTACCTGTACATATGTTATACAAATAAAAAGCTTTAATAAAAAATTTAAAAAAATAAACTCTTTTATAGCACAGAGTATTTTTAAAAAATTTTATTTTTTTGTCCTCAGCACATTTTACAATGCTTGGAACATGTTGTTCAGTCATTTTTAATTGTGTATGACTCTTCCTGACCCAATTTGGGGTTTTCTTGGCAGAGATACTAGAGTGGTTTACCATTTCCTTCCCCAGCTTATTTTACAAATTAGGAAACTGAGAAAAACAGGACTTACTGAACTTGCTCAGAGTCACCCAGCTGTTATATGTCTGAACATAGCTTTTTTATAAACATCTGTCTGTGTCATGAACATTTAATTATGTTGGGAAATGGTAAGAGTTAGAGGGAACTTAGAGGTTATATTGATTTGATTGAAAATTAAAGGCCAAAAAAAATAAAAATTAAAGACCAGATTTGAATTCAGGAAAATGAATCTTCCCAACTCTGGCCTTAGTACTGTATCTACTATGCCACTTAGCTGCTGCTTGGATGACAGTGGGTTTTAAACAAATGCATGTTGATTTTATTTTATTTGATAGCAACACTGCAATTTACTTCCTTTCCACTATAACCTATACCTGGAACTGGAGTAACCAAAAATTAGCCCCATCTTAAATTAAGAGAAGAAAGTGATTATCCTTTTATATTATGTCCTGGTCAGAATATAAACTCAATAGAAGTCTGCGCCCCAGCTTCTTACACTGTGCTTTGCAATCCCATATGGTGTCTCATAATTGAATGTGGAGGTTCAAAATTATGATTTACTATAAGTGTTTGATTTGCATAATTATTTTATATACCCATGTACCCAAAGTCACATAAAAATTTCTTACATGAAAAGGGGTCAAGGGTGGAACAAGTTTAAGAAATCTTTGTCTATACTGTATGTAATAGTGTAGAGAACCAAATAATATTGGCAGTCAGATCCACGAGTATTCTTTTTAACTACATTAAGAGAAAAACAACTGTTGAGGAAGAGTGAGATGCCAGTCCTGTTCACTGCCTTGGTCAGGAATTCTCTGTTTAGTTTGGAGATTTATTGTTTAAGAAAGATACTGAGAATCTGGAGGACAATCAGAAATGGGGAGGCCCATGGTGCCATGCCATGAGGTTGGCTTTGAACTCAGGTCTTCCTGATTCCAATCTTATTCTCTATTTATTTATTGAAAGGGTGGTAATCTTTAAAAAATATCAAATTTTACAGATTATAATTATTTCTTTACAGATCTTGAAAATGAGACCCCTGTCAATAAAAGAATGTAAAGATTTTTTCCCCTTAAGTTATCAGTTTCCTTTTTAATTGAGCAGCATTTGTTCTGCTTAGACAAAAACTTTTAAATTTTACATAGCAAAATTGTAATTTTTCTCCAATTATTTACATGTCTTTATTTTCATAAAGTGTTTTTTATAATTTTATCCATACAATTCTTTAGGCGTGAAGATGAAAATAAGATTTGACAACATATTAAATAGGTGGTGTGTGAATAAGGTGTCAAGAATGATATTGAAATCGTTAGCTTAGGTCAATGAGAGAATGATGTTACCCTTGACAAGTAGAGGTAAATTGGGAATGGGGGGGGAAGATAATATTTGTTTTAAACATGTTAAGTGTTAAGGTCCTTTTTTTCCTTTCTTTTTTAGTGTCAATCTCCCTCCTCCCAACCTTAGTTTACAAGATTTCCTGAGTTTCATTGTTTAGCTGCTCATCCATCAGAAGACTCTCTTCCTTTACTCTGTGATCCAAGAATGCTAATGTGCCTGATCTCTTCACACACAACCCTCCATCTGCCATCTTGATGCTCTACATCTGAAATACTCTCCTTCCACCCCTCCACCTGTGGACATCCTTGGTTTCTTTCAATATTCAGGCCAAATGTGTGCCTTTTTCAGGAGGTCTTTCTGGTACCCTCAGCTGCAAGAGGCTTCTTCTACAAGATTATCTTCTTTCTACTTTCTATATCTTGTATGAAGTTGTTTCTTTATGTATTATCTCCTTAAATAGTGTTTGTGTTTCTCAAGGGCAGGGGCTGTTGTTGGGATTTTGCCTTTCTTTGTATCCTTAGAACTTGGCACATAGTAAGTACTTAGCAAATACATGTTGTTTAATTGATTGAAAAATATTTTTTCTTCAGATTATTAATGTTGAATACTGAAGAAGTATTGAAATACAAAAGTGATAGATTACAAGAAGCTTCCCCTTTTAAGGGGCTATTTTTAAACCCTATTCCATCTTTCCGTGCTAGTGTTGGCAACAGCAGTGGCCACCTGCCAAACCTCTGGGATTGAAGGGAGATGAGTCAGAGGATCGTAAAATGTTAGTCAGTCAGTTGGAGAAACCTATTTGGAACCACTACCCAGCCACAGATAACAGAACCTGGTAGTTTCCCTATCTTGTTTGAGCCAGCATTAACTCCTTTAGTCATTACTGATCCTAGAGTATCTAGAACATGTCTTAGCTGAACAATCCATGTTCTAAACACATTTTCAGTTATTCAGATCGAAATTTTGGGAGCTGAAACAAAATTTTGCAAATGGCCTCCCTACTCCCACCATCTCATGGACTTCCTCGGCATCTCTAGCAGGTTTGGACGGAGTTTGGGGGAAAATTTGGGATACTGGGATGAATCTAGTTTTCCCAAACTTATTGTTTGCACTCAGATGGTTTGGGTTAATGCACTGCTCTCTGCCCTCGTCTCACCAATTATCAATTAGATTTAACAAGTATTTATTAAGTGATTGCTATGTGTAAGCCACAGTGCTAAGTTCTAGGGATGCAATGACAAAAATAACAGTCCTTGCAGTTTATATTCTATAGGGATGGGGCAGAATGTAATATGCTTAAAAAAAGTAAATACAAAATCATTTTTTTTCCTGAGGCAATTGGGGTTAAGTGACTTGCCCAGGGTCACACAGCTAGGAAGTGTCTGAGACCAAATTTGAACTCAGGTCCTCCTGACTTCAGGGCTGGTGCTCTATCCACTGCGCCACCTTGCTGACCCTACAGAGTCATTTGTAAAGACAACTTATGCTAAAGAACTTCAAAATGGTTTTGGGAAGGAAGAGAAAGCTATTATTTGAAGGTTTCAGGGAAGATCTTTAGCAAATGGTGTCTGAGGAGAATCTTCATGCTAATGTGTAATGATGAGGAGGGAGAATGTTCCAATTAGGCATGGGGCACAGCCAGGACCAAAGCAGGCAGATGGGAGATGGGATGTGGGATTGTTGCTTAGTTGTTTTCAGTCTCCATGTTCCCTTTGGGGTTTTTTTGGCAAAGATACCAGAGAGGTTTGCCCTTTCCTTCTTAAGTTCATTTGACAGATGAGGAAACTGAGGCACACGGGCAAAATGACTTTCCCAGAGTAATGCAGTTACTAAATGTCTAAGGCTGGACTTGAATTCAGGTCTTCTTGACTCCAGTCTGATTGTCTATCCACTGTGCCATCGATGAGCCTGGTATTTCCTTATTAGCTTATTTATTAGTGCTTCCCCCTCCTTTAATGACTCTTTATTTGCTTTTTATGAATTTAGTGCTGACGAATCATGCATGTTATTTCCTTCCCCAGTAGGATGGGGGCTGTATAATTACAGGCACATTTTTGTCTTGATTTCACTCATGCCTAACACAGGGTCTGACATACAACAAGTATTCAATATATATATTCGTCTAATTGAATGAAATTGAACATCAAATCGGAAGTGTGTGTGTGTGTGTGTGTGTGTGTGTGTGTATGTGTGTGTGTGTGAAATTAGTTTGGAAAGCTATACTGGGGCCCTATTGTGAAGGGCTTTAACTACTAAACTGTGGTTTATTAATTGTTTTGGAGAAGAGGGGAAGCTACTGAAATTTCATGAGCAGAGTTATGCTGTAGTCATAGTAATTTGGCTTCTAGGTGCAGGACGGGTCAAGAAGGGAGAGCCTGGAAGCAAATATACCAATTAACAGTCTATGCCTAATATTGAGAATGTCATGGGTGAAGAAGCTTTCCTGATTTAAACCATTTTCCATCTAGAGCAGGCAGGCATGTTGACAAATTATTTTTGATCATTGTATTTTAATATAACTCATTTTCTTTGTAATTATATGTATGTATACATACATATACCTACCTACATATGTGTACATGTATTTAAATATGTATATCTCTATCATCTGTCTATCCATCTTTCTCTCTCTCTCTCTCTCTCTCTCTTTTCTCTTTCTCTCTCTGTATTTTAAAATATTAATGTGAAAAGGGACTTTGATACTTAGTAGACTGCCTATGGAGTCCAGAAAGCAAATATGGTTGTGATCCTGATTTAAAGCTATCTTATAGGCCAGAATAAGAAATTTTGGAATTTGAATTGAGGATCTCCAGCTTTCTATTCCTATTGAAGGAAGTTTCTGAAGAATGTTTGTGGTTGACCACTACAGGGGATTAAAATTAGATTTTTATGTTTATTTAAGTCAGAACTGTCAAAAGTTTGTTTAAGATTACAGACCTTCCTGTCTTGTTAAATTCATCTAACCCCTGTCAGAAAGGCCTGACAAATTTAATAAGTAGTCACTTAATACAATAGAAAAAACTGCCAAATATGTTCTCACCCTAAAGCTGTTATTCTTGCTTTTTTTTTCAAAATCTGCCCAAGACCATGTTATTTTTTATTAGCTCAACACAAAGTGTGAATTTCAACCTGTTTGGTAATCAATATTTTCTCCTTCAGCATCCTGAGAAAATAAAGGAATTCAAATGCTATTTTCTTAAGTCTATAGAGAGCAGCTAATGCATTTCAATGCCCAGGATATTACCTGGAAAAGATAAATATCCCATCAAAACCTTCAAAATAGAAATAAACAAGGGTTTCTAGGTAGATAATTGTCCATTTACAAAAATGTTGGCAGGTAGAATGTCAAACTAATCAGTGCTCAACTGAAAATCCAACCTTAACCATCATGCTAGTTCAGATCTGTCTTCCCTAAGAAATATTAAACATTTTCACTTTTGTCGCTGCAGAAGTTGTCATGTGAATCTCAAGCTGTTTTTTTCTCCCAAGAGAACTACACAATGTATTATGCCACAATTTGTACATATGGAATGCCTACCTGTCTTCATCAAAGGAATACCTAGACATCAAAGATTTTACCTCAAATATGTAGTCCAAAATTAACTGTGGGAGTTGGGAGAATACATTAAAAAAAAACTTTCAAGGACCAATAATTTGCTAAATAGAAAGAATTTACATGACCCATCAGTATTACTTTATAAAATTTAAAGCACTACATGTTGTTGTTGTTTTTCAATCTTTTCAGTCACATTTGACTCTTTATAACACCATTTGGGATTTTCTTGACAAAGATATTGGAGTGGTTTGCCAATGTCTTCTCCAGTTCATTTTAACGGTGAAGAAAATGAGGCAAAGAGGGTTAAGTGACTTGCCCATGATCATACTGAGTAAATTTCTGAGAATGGATTTGAATTTAGAAAAGTGACCTTTCTGAAATGGCTCTAGGTCAGATTCTCTATCTACTGTGCTACCCATCAAAGCACTGCATAAAAGTATTATTTTTAAGTTTTGAATTTTAGAAGGATGCAAAAGAACCTATGATCAGAACATCTACAGTTGGACAGGTCCTTAAAGCACCCACTCATTCATTTTACAAAGCTTAAGTGACTTTCCTAATGTCATAGCTGCAGCCAGCAAATGATAGAACTAGAATTTGAACCCAAATCCTCTTAATCCAAGGCTGATATACTTCTTACTACACCTCTGTTCTCTCTATTGAAAAGACAAAGTAAAGTTTGTATTGTTTTATATTTGGAGCTGACCTGGACTTGCTAATTCTAGGAATCAGTAAGGTTGGGACAGAATCCCCAAGTGATGATGGTTTGTTTGTTTTTTTTTAAATTCATCAATAACTCCAAATGTTGGCCTCTAAAATCTGTCGACAGCTTTGTCATGAGACTGGGACAGCCAAGCTACAAACAGAGTAAAGTTGGATCCCACTGAGCAACACCTCTGTGAGCTCCTCAGTTTTGTTTAATCCAAGAATCTCATGGGTTCCTTATCTTTGCCAATAGCTCTCAGTATGCTGACCATTAATCTAGATTATTGACCTAGAAGTTATCCATTCACTTGACAATTGGGAGATTATCATGGTCCTGGGGACCTGGAATCAGGAGGAACAATCTGAGTCCTATTCCTAATGCTAGCTATGGACAAATTACTTAATTCCTGTGGGCCTCAGTTTCTTTATAAAATCAGGATAATGCACAGACTCTCTTTTAAAAAGGCTTTAATAGACCGTCCATAACAGGAAGCAGACACAACAGTGTTCAATTAGAATTGGAATGAGCATAGATTGGAAGGAAGCTCTGAGATCATTGAGTTCAACTTGTTACTGAACAAAAATCCTCTAGTATCTCTGAGTGGTAAAGCATCCTTTCTATTAGGAGAACCAGTGAAGGGAGTCTTGCTGTAATCTGAAGGAGACCATTCTATTTGAACATGATTATAATGTTATTTGTCCTCCATTCTCAAAAAGGATCATGATATCAGGGAAGTGATGCTGTGACATGTGAGTGTATTGGATTTAAGTGAGGGTATGGGGGGGCAAGGTAAAAAGAAAGCCTTGTTTTCTTCTCCAGAGCCATGTGGGTCCAGTGAAAGATCAGAACAGCTGGAGATGTCCAGGTTTGCAGTGGGAGCCCTTGGCCTTTTTAAGGTTTTTTTCCCCCTTTTCTGAGGCAGTTGGAGTTAAGTGACTTGCCCAGGGTCACACATCCAGGAAGTATGTCTGAGACTAGATTTGAATTCAGGTCCTCCTGACTTCAGGGCTGGTGCTCTATCCACTGCACCACCTAGCTGCCCCTAAGGTAAGGTTTTTTTTTTTAAATAGGTCTTAGTATGACCGAGCAACTGCTCCTTCAGTGCCTAAAAATAGGTAAGAATTGAGGCAAATTATGGCCTAGTCAAAAAAAAAACCCTCTATCTAGGAGGGCAAGATTCTGGCCAAAACATAAACAGTTACTATTAACATTCGCTCTGAGGCAATTAGGGCTCACACCATGACCAAGGGGCTTGGCCTGGGACTAATTGTTGACCAGAGAGCCAGAGTGACTTGGATTTAAGGCATGATCCTTCAGAAAGAAGTCTTGCCTATAAAGCCCAAGATTTCTTTGGAGGTTTCAACAATCAAAATACCCAGATCATCTCTGGAGAATATCCACTCCTTGATCCTGGGTTTGCCCTCCATCGGATGCACACCTACTGGTAAAGAAGGCCCATCCAGGGGCTACTTCCAATGATATCCTCATTGCTCTGTGTTCCTAGGACCCTTTGGGTATTTGTGAAACATAGACATGATACAGATGATCTTTACGATTTCTTCTGCCTCTTCTTGATGATAATAATGGCTCCGTGGATCAGAGAACTTATCCAAATGGGTACAATTCACAACGTACCCATGCTGGCCCACCCTGGATGACTTTCGTCCACATTCTCCTTTCAATCTGTTATTAAGGCTTTTCCTGATGTATTGAATGTCTTCTTCATTGGAACATGAAGATTCTCCATTGGCTATAGCCTGATCTTGCCATGATATACACTAGTTCAATTCTTTTCTGGTCACATAATGTTCCATTGGCCTCTTTTACTCTTATCTTGAATAAAATTATTGGTTCTGTAATGTGCCGTGACCATTGTCCTCAACTTCTATTCTTCAGATGCTGGTATTCTGTGATTTGCAGTCTTAGAACATAGCTGGAAGAATATTAATGTGAAAAAGATGAGATTTTGTTTCAGGAAGGAACTTGGAGTCATTCAAAGAACTGCACAATTTCCCAAGAGACATCCAAGCCATTCTCCTTGAATTCAATTCTGGTGACAACTCATTGTCCATTGTCAGTGTGTGTCCAAGATGTGAATACTGATGGGCCAGATTCTATGTGCAGCCCATCCAGCTGCATGTCACCAAAGAAAGAAGCCGTTATTAAGTACCACAAAGCACTTATTAAGTGCCATGTGCCGAGCACTGTGCTAAGTTATGGGAGTTCAAATGGAAAACAAAGACAGCCTCTGCTCTTGATGAACTCATGTCCTAATTGGGGGAGGCAACACATACAGGGATAACATAGATAGTAAGACTGGTGGTCCTTATTGGTGCAGTAGCTGCATAGTTAGGAAGGTCCAGGGCTCATCTGTCTTTTCAGAAGGATTTTAGTCGGTGGGAGAATACTCCCCGACGTCAGAAGCTTTGGCCTGTGTCTCATAGGAATGGACAGAGAGCCCGAAGGTCACAGTGGAGAGTGGGCTCCACCTCCATTCCTCAGAGAAGGGATAAGAGCTGGTATGGAGAGGGAGGGAGACCTCAGAGGAGGGGACATCTGCTTGGTTTTGTTTCTATGCATTGATAAGTTGGTCTCTCTTAATGATCATGGATCTTGGGAAAGTCCACCATGCTCCAAAATCTGAAGTCATCACAAATGTCATCTGCACATAGAAGGGCTTGCCTAATCTCTGTCTGTAGATGATCCCTTTCTGATTCACATTCTGGGCTGCACATGCTCCATGACAATGAACAACACCTTTAGTGACCATCGGTCTTCCTGCTCCGTGCTAGTTTCAATAATCATAATATCAGATATTTATTATATCACATCATATTATTAATATGAATAATTATTAACATTATATCACAACATAATATCAAACATAATATTAATAGTACTTTACATTTAGGATACCTCTCCAGTGTCTTTTGCATCCATTCCTTTTCTCTGCTCCTAGAGGTACCACTTTAGGTGAGAACTTCATTACCGCTCACTTGGACAACTGAAGTCTCCTTGCCTCAAGTTTTTTTCCACTCTAATCCTTCCTCAGGGTAGCTGACAAAATAATTGTCCTAACATGTCATTCTCCCCCTCAACAAACTTCCATGGCTCCCTTTTACCTTTGGGATCAAATATAAATGATTGTCTGGCATTTAAAACCTTCCCAGTCTGGCCCCATTCTATCTCCCACCTCATTGCCCATTTCACTCTTTCTTTGACTGTATGCTACAATCTCATCAGATTGCCTGTGTTTCCCTTGAGTTTGAGCTGGTTATCCTCCACGCCTGGAATTCGCTCCCTTCTTACCTTTGCCTCTTAAAATCCACTTTCCTTTAAGATTCAGCTCAAATGCTATCTTTTCTTGTGACTCTGTGACTCTGTGGACCACAGCACACCAATATTAAGTCCCTATGTGCAGGGACTGCATCACTTCTGCCTTTGCATTTCTGATACCTAGGGCAGCAGGCATGGCACCTGGCAGGTACTTAATTTAATGCTTCTTGTTTAATTGATCTAATTTGCTAATCCATTTTCAATGAAGAAATTTTGCTCTTTCACAGAACACTATACTAGTTGATCTTTGCTTTTATAATTATTCTTCAGTAATAATGCATGTACATATGTATGTACATACATGTATGAATGTGATTTATTTTATTTAAAGCACTATTATATAAACTCAAATACGAATATGGAGTTAATACTACTTTTAAGTGATCAGTTAAAAAAAAGAAAGATTTCTTATTTTCACAGTTATATATGCCATTGTATTTGCATTAGTAAGCAGTCATTGGGTGTTATTTTTGTTGGGAGGGAACTGTATTAAATTCCTTTTTTTTGATAATAGCTTTTATTTTCAAAAGACATGAAAAGATAATCTTCAACATTCACCCTTACAAAACTTTGTGTTCTAAATGTTTCTTTCTCCCTTCTTCCACTGCCCTCCAGAAAAAGCAAGAAATCCAATATAGGTTAAATATGTTCACTTCTAAACATATTTCCACATTTATCATGCTGCACAAGAAAAATCAGATCAAAAAAATGAGAAAGAAAAAAGCAAACAACAACAACAAAAAAAGGTGAAAATACTATATTGTGATCGACATTCAGTCCCCATAGTCCCTTTTCGGTGCATTAAATTTTTTATGTGTCCCCTTCTCTACTAGATTGTTGCTTCTTTTACTTGCTTTGTTCTAAACATGGCCTTGGCTGACCCCTGGGCTTAGATGGACTCCTAACCATCCTGCTCTGTACAGGTTGGTATGATATCAGGGGAAAGTCTAGAGAGTCCGTTCTTCCATGTCACACCAATTATTTGATCAACCAATCAAATGAGCCCTTATGTTCAGGGCATCATGCCAATCAACACTGCACCTCCACTGACCATTACGTTTCTTCTATCTTGCCATCAGGTGAAATTCTGAATGTCTGGTAGGAGAGTCCAGCCCTGGAAGTGTTTTCATCTTTAAAATGTCATTGGCTTAAAATGTGAAAATAGGCTCTTTTGTAATAAAGACTTGAATTTGTACATTTCTTCCCACTGTTCCTACATAACCCAGATGAACTAAGAGTTCTACTTTCCCTATTTCCATATAAAACGACATACACCGTACTGTACATGTAAAAACAAATTTGGAAAGGAGTCTCAAGCTGGCCTCTGAAATTGTGTAAGCAATTATCACATTTTTGTGCGCAAATGCAGTAATTATATGTGTAATTTGGCAGCTGGGTTTGAAAATTTGGCCTTAAATGGAACATAGACAGGAAAAATAAATGTTGGAAAATGCCAATATTTTATAAAGATTTTGAATCAAATAATGGTGGAATTATTGCAAGCCACCTTAATTTTTAATTATAATGAGCATTCTATAGCATTTATTTTTCCAGGGGAAGGAGAATGTTTAAAATGTTTTTCCCCATTTTTTTGAACAAGAAAGTTCCCTTTTTTTGAGGGAAAGATTTGTTTTTCCAAATTTAAAATATATTCTTAGAAGTTTACCTAACAAAGTACAGTGATTGTCTACTAGCTCACATTCGTTGGTACATATAAGCATGAAAAGAATGCATCTTTTTCTTTTTTGGATTAATTTAAAAGGAAAAAAGTATTGGTACCTCCATGTGAATATCTAAATTCCATTCAATTCAATTGAACTCAATAAACATTTATTAATCATCTCTATAGGCCTTAATTCTTTATCTATTGAAAAGAGGGGTTTGAACTGGGTGACCTCTAGAGACATTTCCATCAAAAAATCTAAATCCTATAAACCAGAGAGAGAAAGAGTTTATAGAGAAGCAAGTGTTTGGGGAAGGACCTTCTGGTGGTTAAAAAAATAGATTTAAAATTTTCCCATGCAAATTTTAGCAAAGGTGTTTTTTTTTTCCCAAATCAAAATAGAAGTAAATTAAAACCATCCTGACAATGATCATTTCAAATTGTTTTTTAAAAAAGTAGCCATGTTGAACATGCCCTCTGGCCTGATTCCAATGCTCCTGTATTCCAAGTGTCTGTTTGGGTTGGTACCTGACCTGTGATTTCATGAGGCTTCATTTTTGTTATCTCTTCATTTATAGTATGTAGTACAAGGGAGAGGGAGGGAGGAAAGAAGGGAGAGAGAGGGAGAGAGAGGGAGAGAGAAAGAGAGAGAGGAGAAAAAGAATATTTTCTCATACAAAGTAGTCCAGAAAAAGATTATATGTGCAGTTATAATTTCTATTATGTACAGTTTTCTTTTTTTAGTGTAAAATAAATTTAACATGGTGTTTTTAAAGCTGTTCTGAGTGTCTCTGTTTCCTAATGAACTTCCTTATGTTTTCTTCTAGAAAGGCTTAAAAACATTTTTGTTGTTGTTGTTGTTGTTGTAGTATTTCATTTTTTCTTTTTGGGAGAGGTACAACATCATAAACTTCCCTTTCTTTTTAAAATCTTCCTTACCCTGAGTTATTCCCCCATGGGAAAAGGGACTGCAGGGCAGGGAAATGTTCTGAGATCAGGAGGCCCCACAGGAAAAGGCAGGTGACAAAGTCTAGGTGGGTGGAAATGGAAGCAGCTATTGAATTTGGCTATGAAATCAATTAAAGTACAATGAATTGTACTAATTGGGATAGGGCAGTTGTCACATTCCCTTCTGCAGTTCACAAATCTGTACATATACTAATGTCCAAAAATGTGTCTCATTTTACATCTCAGGATCATTATCATTCATCTGTCAGGTAGTTGTTAGTGTCATCCTTGATTCTCTGGAATCATGGTTCAACGTGTTTAGAGTTCTGAATTCTTTCAAGAATTATTATTTATTTTGACAATGTTATTGTATAAATAGTTTTCTTGGTTCTGTTCACTTCATTCTTTATTTGTTCAAGCAAGTCTTCCCAGGTTTCTATGAGACTGTCCCTTTTGTCGTTTCTTAAGATAAAATATTATTCTATTACATCCATACACTACAATTTGTTCAACCATTCCCCAAATTATAGGCACTTCCTTAGTTTCTTTTTCTTTTGTTTTCAGAAAAATAACTGCTATAAATATTTTCATATTTCATAAGCCCCCTTTCTCTTTTCTTTGATTAATTTGGGGGCACTACATAAAATACAAAAGTTTTTGCATCAACAAAACCAATGCAACTAAGATTAGAAAGGAAATTATTAAGTGAGGAAATTTTTTTTTACATCAAGTTCTCTGATACAGGTCTTGTTTCTAAAATATATAAGGAATTGTTTCAAATTTATAAGAATGTGATTCATTCTCTAATTAATAACTGACTTTCCTTTTATTTCTTTATTTGGTTAGTCCCTTTTGTCTTTTGCCCCTAAGACTCTGCACAGATAACTGCTTTCTATTTTTTGATCACCTCAAGGTAAGCAGATTGAACTATATTATAAGGCAATTTAACTTAGAGTGTATTTACATTTATATTATGATCTCTTAAGCAACCACGTGGCTTCACTTTCAGAATTAAAATAAAAAATAAATAAACAAACAAACTGAGATTTGTTCTAAAAGTATAGGTTTTCCTACTGTGGAAGTTAGGGGGCAAACACTATCCAGGCATTCTCACAGTGATCTAGGCTTATTTTTTTAGAAGTCCTTCAATGAAAGTCAGGCTGGACTTTCCCATCCCCTACTGTAGATTGCTTAAGATGCAGTCCTGCCAGTTTTCATTATTATTGATGCTAAACACTCTAAGAATATTTCTGGCTCTCACAAAAGGTCTTGAAGTATTTCAATGATTTATGAAGCAAATAGGCTTCCTAGGGGTCTGTGAAATAGCGGCTGATGGATTCGATGAAAGAAACGGTAAGCATTCATTATGGGACCTAGAACACAGCTACCTAGCTGGTTTCTGTTCTATTAACAAGTTGTGAAAAAGTAATGATGGGGCTCTTAGCTGTAAAACATCTTGGAGTGTAATCTGTTCTTAGAAGATTAATTCTATCTGAAAGAGTGAAGTAAATGATAAACAGCTTAAAGCAGACAGGGAAATAGATCATGCTACAGCTGAGGACAATAATATTGTTCTATGATCAAGGATTGAACAGGAGAACACAAATTGATAAGAGAAATGGGTCAAAGTCAGTCTTACTTTAGAGCTCAAGATAGCTTTTATGTTTGTCAAGGGAAACTAGTTATAACACCCCATCTACAGCCTCCTCCCCAAGCTAGAAGAGGAAGTTTAGCTTTTCCAGTTTGAAAACAAAAGATATTTAGACATATTATTTTAATTACTTTTTCAGTTGGTAAAATTATTTGAAATTTCTAAAAAGCAGGGAAAAGCCACTCTGGAAATCTTTTTCCCTTTAGGGAAAAAAAAACAACAACAACCTAGAGCCTTTGACCTCCCGGTGGGCTCCAACCCAAGACTATCCTAGAGGCTGATAGAGAGAGAAATGCAGGTGAATCCAGTTGGAGAAGTTCCACCTGGAAAAAAGAAAAGATTCTAATTGCAAGGGGGAAATAATTTGTTGGTATTCTGGTTACCAGGGAATATGGTTTTAGCAAAAGATTTTGCTGATTGTATTTAAAGTCCTTTTTCATTAGTGATTCATCATCTTCATGATGTTCACTTGGGTATAAGGTTCTAGTAAAGCATCTTTAATAAGTCTTGTTGTCTGTCTGGTACTTGGAACAGTGGAAGTAATGAATAAATATAAAAACAAGAAGAAAAATGAACAACCAGTTTCTGCTCCCTAGGACTTTATAACTCAATAAAGACAATGATCATAGCTTAAGACAGACATCATGACCCATCAAAGGATTTTCACTTTTTTTAGACAAAGAAAGAGACTTTACAGTCTAATTTAAACTTATTCATTTTACAGAAGAGAAACTAGCTCATATTGGTTAGGTCACCTGCTAAACATCCTACAGATAGTAAATATCAGAGCTGAAGTTAGAATTTCAGGTCTTCTGGCCCCAGTACAGGGTTCTTTGCATCCCACCAACTTTGTGACTCTGCACTCCCACAGAGAACTGAATTCCAAAATGGGGAAATGAAACTTGAGAGCAACATAAGGACCCTCAGATACAACTTCCCTCATTTTATGGATGATGATTTTGAAGCCTAGAAGGTGAAATGGTCTTTGGCTATATGAGAAGTTAATGGTAGAGCTGGGATTTAAATCAATGTCCTCTAAATCTGATGTTCTCTCAATTATATCAGTTTTGGGAGAATGAAAATTATTATGTAATACAAAATATAGTTCCCTATCATGGGGATTAGGGGTATGGTACCCCCTTGATCTGGAAAATCTTGTAAAAATTTTTGGCTCTTTGAACCAGAGAAGGCTGAATTTTTTCTTTTTTTCTTTTAGGGAGTGTTTACGGTACTTTAAGTAAAATTTGGGTTGATATTATATAATCCTATACACATTTTTTATACTTTCTGAGTTTCTAAACTTTTTCTGTCATCTGCATACCATTTTCATGTTCCATAAAACTCACTCCAAATTCCTATTTAATTTCTCATGATGGCCTGCAATATATCAAAACCATGATGATGAAAGTTGCACTGTGGAAAGAATGGCTATAGATCCAGTGTAAATGGAAGATGATCTGAGAGGAAAGGCACTAAGAGTGGAAGGGACTGGTAAAACTTGAAGAAGACGGGGAAGGTGAGGTGTAAGAGTATTTCAGATCTGGGAGATAGCCAGTGAAAAGTCACGGGGAATGAAGTATTATATTGATACTCACTAAGAACATCACCAAAGACACCACTCATAATTTCTAAGTGTTCTTAGCAATCTATCTTTTCATATAAGGAAGGGACACTTGGAGATTATCTAAATCTCTTCATTTGATGGGTCCTAGGACCATAGTCCCTGAGTTAGAAGGAATCATATGTCTTCTAGTACAATCCCCTCATTTTATAGCCAGAGGACATGATTATCAGGAAAGACAGCAACAGAACATTCCCCATCACAAATCTGCAGAGTATTCTCTCACTAATACACATACTATATGATTGATCAAAAGAATGAAAAAGTATTTCTATGTACAAAGTACTATGCTAAGTACTGGACATAGAACAGTAAGATAGCTCCTGCTTTCAAGAAACTCACTTTCCTTTCTTAACATTGATTTCTAAGAATTTTGAGTCCCAAATTCTCTTCTTCTCTCACTTCTTCCCTTACCCATTGAGAAGGCAAGCCATTGTATACCCATTGTACACATGAAGTCATGTAAAGCATATGTCCATATTAGTGACATTGCAAAAAAAAGCCAGAAATATAAAATGAAATAAACATACTTCATTCTGCATTCAGAGTTCACCAGTTCTCTTTCTGGAGGTGAATAGCATTCTTCACCAGGAGTCTTTTGGAATTATCATAGATCATTGTCTTGCTCAGAGTAGCTAAGTCTTTCATAGTTGATTATTGTTACAATACTGCTATTACTGTGTACAATATTTTTCTGTTTCTGCTTACTTCACTTTATCTTAGAAGTCATTCAGGATTTTCTGAAACCATCTCTTTATCATTTCTTATAGCTCAATAGTATTCTGTCACAATCATATGATATGCTTGATCAGTCATTCCCCAACTGATGGGCATTTTTTGATTTACAATTCTTTGTCATCATAAAAAGAGCTGTTTTTTTTAAGTCTCTTTGGGATACAAACCTAGTAGCAATATTGTTGGGTCAAAGGGTATTCATAGTTTCATAATCTTTTGTGTATATTTCCAAATTATTCTACAGAAAGGTTGAACCACTTCACAACTCCACCAACAGAGCATTAGTGTACCTATTTTTCTTTTTTTTATTAAAGCTTTTTATTTACAAAACATATGCATGGGTAAATTTTCAACATTAATCCTTATAAAGCCTTCTGTTACAAATTTTCCCCCCCAGTCTCCACCCCTCCCCTAGATGGCAAGATATCCACTACATGTTAATTATATTAAAATACTTGACAAATCAAATATATGTATACATATTTCCACACTTATCATTTTTGTGCAAGAAAAATAGTATCTACAAAAGGAAACACAATGCAAGCAAACATCAATAGAGAGCATGAAAATGTTATGTTGTGGTCCACATTTCACATCCCTCTCTCTGGGCGTATATGGCTTTCTTCAGTGAACAATTGGAACTGGTTTGAAACATTTCATTGTTGAAGAGAGCCATGTCCATCAGAATTGATCATCATGTAATACTGTTGTTGCCATGTATAATGATCTCCTGGTTCTGCTTGTTTCACTCAGCATCAGTTCATGCAAGTCTCTCCAGGCCTCTCTGAAATCATCCTGCTGGTCATTTCTCACAGAACAATAATATTCCATAACATTCATATACCATAATTTGTTCAGCCACTCTCCAATTGATGGGCATCCCTTCAGTTTCCAGTTTCTAGCCACTACAAAAAGGGCTGCCACAAACATTCTTGCACAGGTGGGGCCCTTTCCCTCCTTTAAAATCTCTTTGGGATATAGGCCCAGTAGAGACACTGCTGGGTCAAAGAGTTTACACAGTTTGATAACTTTTTGAGCATAGTTCCAAATTGCTCTCCAGAAAGGTTGGATCTGCTCAGTTCCACCAACAATGTATCAGTGTCCCAGTTTTCCCACATCTTCTCCAACATTCATCATTATCTTTTCCTATCATCTTAGCCAATCTGACAGGTATGTAGTGGTACCTCAGAGTTGTCTTAATTTTCATTTCTCTGATCAATAGTGATTTGGAGCACTTTTTCATATGACTGGAAATAGTTTTAATTTCTTCATCTGAAAATTGTCTGTTCATATCTTTTGACCATTTGTCAATTGGAGAATGGCTTGAATTCTTATATGTTTAAGTCAATTCTCTATATATCTTAGAAATGAGGCCTTTATCAGAACCCTTAAATGTAAAGATGATTTCCCAATTTATTTCTTCTTATTTTATTCTTTTTGCCACTGGCCCACACTCAGAACATATACAATCATGGATTTTTGTTGTTATTATTTCAATGGCTATATATAACTTTAACTGTTTGGGTTTATCTTCCACCAGAACAGACTGAAGCCCATCTTTGTTTTTTTATCTCATGTAATTCTTGTGCATATCTTTCCATTCAATTACTTTTGAGCCACTAACCTCTAAGATTTTTGAAAATGTTTTGTGGTTACCAAATTAATCAACTCATTTAATCAATCAAGTATTTATTAAAGGGAAAGGGAAGGAAGGACATGAGAATTTATTGTCTACTGTTTACCAGGGATTGTACTAAGCACTTTACAAAATATCCCATTTGGTCACTAATAAATAAGTATTTATTAGGGCTCAGGTGCTATGCTAGGTACTCAGAACAAAAGACAAAAGTGAAATAGTTCCTGCCTTCAAGACCTTACATTTTATCAGAGCAGACCACATTCAGGCCCTGAAATATAGTTAAAATATCTATAATATAAATTATCTGCTAAACAAATTATCTCACATGCTCACTGCATGATCAGCTCACTTTCTTTTTCAATTAGATCTGTCCTTGATGATGTCTTTAGTACCACATCTTTCTTATTAGTCATCACTGATGAAGTACTGGAGTCTGCTTATATCCACCATGTGTTTTTTCTTTGTCATTTGGATTCTTCTGAGATAACATTGTTCTACTATTTACAGTCATAGAGCATCATTGGGAAAATATTGGGGTTAATAATGTAGGCTTTTGTGTCAATGAGTAAGTCAGGGTCATGAAAGTATTGTGCCTTTTGGCTGGGAAACTTTGCAAATTCAATTTAGTGCAATTTCCTACTGATAACTTCCGGGCTTAGGACATTTTCCATCTGCAGTGACTGTCCAAAATAGACAAGCTTAATGGGCTGCCCATCCAACTACATATTATTAATTTGGGTAATATGATTTCATCCTTTTATAGATGTCTAGGGTGATATATTTAGATGTCATTGAAGAGCCTCTGTGATATTTTGGGATAAAAGTAAGTTATCTGAAAAGAGGAGCATGGATGAATAAATAAAAATAAAAAAAATACATCAAAAATGTTAAAGCACTTAGTATGTGACAAGCACTTACCTCCATATAACCAATATTGGTCTTTCAGCTTTGCTTGAAAATCTCTGTTGAGTGTAAGAATAGATAGTATCCATTTAAGGATGACACTTCCATTTTTTGATCTCTCAGATTATTACCAAGTAACCTGGTGAACAACTTTGCTGAGAATACAAAGAAAGTAATCTTTGTGGTGTTAGATTTTATTATGCAATTGTATATGTTTTTAATATATTCCTAGAAGGTACCATGCTTAAGGGGAGATGTCAAGGCTGAATTTTGCTATACCAAGGGAAATGATTTTCTATAATCAACAAACCAACTCAGCCAAGCTGCCCTTTTCTCTGACTTTCAGACAATGAAGATCTGGTCTCCTACAGAAAATCATTGAGAGATCTGTTTCTCCTTATGTTCATCAGAGTTACCTTAGATGCCTGAAAATACTTTTTCATTAGGGTATTATATAGAAAAGAGAAAGTGAACATATAGTTTGGCAGGGGCCAGTGTCTACCTGGTTGCCTTTTTTGGGTAATAATTCCATTCCATTGTTTTAAAATATGCCTTTCTTTGTGATACATTTAAAATAATTCCCGAGTGCCTTTGAAATTATGCTATTCCAGCACAGGTTTCTTTTGTGAATTTTTGTTCTAGTTCTTCATCTTGAATAAATGCCAACGTTGCTTTGTCACAGAAGCAGTGCATCAGCTATCAAGGTTACAAGAACTGACTGCTATAAAGATGCTGGCCAGTCAGTTCCATTTGATGCTTATTTTTTGTTCATCCATTTTCAGCTACAGTTATTCTTTAAGTGATCTGGTTTAACTGGATCTCACATCAAACTATGAGGTTCATTTTTCCTCCAAC
Organism: Myrmecobius fasciatus; assembly: GCA_023553655.1. Lineage (NCBI taxonomy): Eukaryota > Metazoa > Chordata > Mammalia > Dasyuromorphia > Myrmecobiidae > Myrmecobius > Myrmecobius fasciatus. The sequence goes on along the minus strand of JAJPUD010000331.1, from coordinate 162,858 downwards.
TTACTTTTATTCTTTTGTGAAGTAATGCTGCTTATAATTTTCTATGTTCCTCCTCTATATTGTTTTGTGAATTGTCTTTTCATCTAAGTCAGTGTTACTCTTAGCTTCAGAGTTCATTTTACAGGATCAAGTGTTTTCTGTGTGAGGTGCTTTATGGTTTTTTTGTTTTTGTTTTTTTTACTATGCTTACAGTTTTACTTCAGTTAAATCCCTTAAGGAAATGATAATCATTTAAGTCAATGTCTTTTATCCATTTCATTTTTTTTTTTTGAGTTGACAGGTGATTTAAACAGGCTGGATTGGAGTTGCTGCAATTGCATGCAATGTTTTATTTTTATCTTTACTCTTTCTCTAATTTGGTATTTTAAAATTTTTATTTGATTTTAAAGCTCATTATTACTTCAATAAATTTTAATTTTAGCAATTAACTTGATTGGTTTTGAATGTATTATTTTTGGCATGATGATTACAAAGATAAGCTTTTTAAGATACATTTTAAAGTCCAACTCAAATATACTTAAACAGATTTTGTCTTCCAATTTTCACCTTCTATATGTATCCTAATTTTGCTTGAATTATCAAATGACATAGATGAAAATTTTTATCCCAGTTCTTTTCATTTACTTATGAATTTCACTCATTCATTCATCCATGCATCTATACATTCATTTGTAAAAATTATATGACTATAAAGAATGATACATATGTTTATTTGTACTCACACTATCTACCTCATTAAATTGTTAACTCTTTGAGGGTAGGAAAACTACCTTTTTTGGGGGGGGTGCTCTGCTACAGTAGCTAGTACATTCTTCTGCACAATATAGGCAATCAATAATGAGGATAATTAATTGATAAATGGGGTGTCTCAAAAGCTTTAGTGCATATTCAAATTGTTAAAGATTAAGAGTCTTTTAAAGCTTAAAACTACACTAAAATTTCTGGGACAACCAGTATTTATTTTAAAGTCCAACAGACTTTAATTGGAAATTATCTGTATCATTTTAGATTTTTGGAATTAGGGCTTTACTGGAATCACCAAGAGTTCTGCAGATTCTCAGATCTGAGATAGCTTTTTTCTCAAAAATGATTATATGGCATGGCAGTTATATAGCAAATGTAGCAGATGACTTTTTAATAAATTTTAAATTAAATAAATAATCATATACCCACTTCTCTATAGTCTTATAAACTATAACATAAAATAAATCAGTCCAAATTCCTAAATTTGATTTTAAAAGACAACTTTTTTCTTTCACTAGTGCTTTTTATAGTCACTCAACAAACATTTGTGAAACATTTGACTCTATCAGACATTTTGCATCCTTCAAAGGATCTTTGATCTCATTCATTTGGAATTTGGGAGTGACCCCTACTGGCACCTCATTAGCGCAGCCCTCATTAATGAGGTTGTAGATCCACTGATATTATACAGCAGTCTATTTAAACATCTCATTCGTATCTTCACTTCTTTTTGATTTACCTGAAATATTGATTCTTTAGAGATCTTCAGTATTCATGTTTCACAACCAAACAGCTTCACTGGAAGAGTATTAATATTAGAAATCAGTTATCAGGAAGCATCTTGGATTGTTGAAATCATAATGAGATTTCCCAAAGGCAACTTACCCTGTTATGTTTCTTCTGTTTACTTCTGAGCCTGGCTCATCATCCATTTGCAACAAATATTTAAGATAAAAAATAAAGACACATATAGACATATTCCTATAAAGATAGATTTAATTCAGTTCAATTCAACTTTATTATACATTTACTATGTAAAAGACAGAATATCACCAACCTTACCACCACCTCCACCTCAACTCATAAACTTACTACTACTACTACTACTACTACTACTACTACTACTACTACTACTATTACTACTGCTACTACTACTACTACTACTCTTATTACTACTATAACTACTACTACTACTACTACTCTTATTACTACTATAACTACTACTACTACTACTACTACTACTACTACTACTACTACTACTACTGCTACTACAACCACAGATACTTCTGCCAGTATTACCACTACTACTATTACTATGACAATGACTAGGAAACTACTATTACTATTACTATCCCCACCACTACTACTACTACCTATTAGTTATAACACCTATTCTTCAGAGTTGCAGTGAGGGAAAAATGAGAGCATTTACACACACACACACACACACACACACACACACACACACACATTTATAAATATTTTGGAAATCATAAAGTGCTATATAAATACTAGCTACCATTATTACTATAGGATGCATAAACAAAAATGAAACAGTTCTTGCCCTCAAGGAACTTATTGTCACTCACACGCACAGAATAGTAAAAAATTGATATTTTTCCCCATTGTATCATCACACAATTCTATCATTAACCTCTTTTTCTCTTCTTTTGATTTAACTCCTGGAAGGGTTTCAAAGCAAAATGTTTATATAAAAACAGTGTGTAGTAAAATGTCCCAGGAAATAGTTTACTGGAATTTGCCTCTGAATAATTTCTCCATGAACTTCCAAAAACTTCCAAGTTGACCTGTTTCATATCAACACACTGTAATTGGTTGAAATTCATCTCTGCAGCTCAACTACTGATCGATGTTTTAACTAAGCACAGCAGAAATCTATAGGAAAGCCTCTTTGAAAGACTTGCTGTAGGCAAAGACAATTCAATAATTAGTCCCATAAACCTTTTAGGAACCCGTTTTGATATATATATATATTTACATATATGTATATATGTAAATATATATATATACATTTTTTAATTGCTAGCCTTTCTTAATGGTCTGTGAAATCATAAGTGTACAGATTTATGTCTTATGAGGAAAAGGTCCAATAGAACACATTTTGTTTAAATTCATAAAAGTGCTGTAGAGAGATTTGGGATTTGAAAGATTAGGTAATGAATAAGAGAAACAGATGCAGATGAAATATAACTTTCTTTGCTTGGTGTGTTTCAGGGAATCATTAATTCACCTGAATACAACCATGAGTTATGCTCACAGTATTGTATTAGAATTCCTTGTAGAAAGGGGTTTAGATATACTTGTAAAGTTAAATATGGTTAGACGGTAAAATATTGATTGCTCACCATAAACAATACAGTGGGGTATCTAACACTTGTTTTCCATGTGGAACATAATGAGGTAATTAATTTATCTCTAGTTGGGACTTATTTGTGTGTGTGTGTATGTATACACACTGACTCATAAATGTATAGTTATAAACACATATATAAATATACACTGACATATAAATATATATATTTAAATATATAAATTATATTAAATATATAAAAATACAGACTCTCATGTAAATATATACTTATAAATACACACATATACATACACATTGACTCATATAAATGTATAGTTACAAATATATAAATACACACTCTCATATAAACATATAATTATAAACATATAAATATACACTGACTCTCATATAAATATATACTTATAAACACACATATAAATATACACTGCATCATAAATGTATGCTTATAAATACATATATAAATATACACTAACACATGAATGTATGCTTATATATAAATATATACTGACTCATAAATGTACATTTATAAACACACATATAAAAATATACACTGACATATAAATGTATACTTAAAAACATATATACTATATACACCCTGGCTCTCCTATAAATGCATACTTATATACATGTGTAAAATATATGCTGACTTATAGAAATATATATTTGTAAACATCATATATGTGTGTATATTTGCATATGTATGTGTGCACATATAAATACAATCTGGACATATATGTACACACATGTATAAAACACATATGCTTTTAAGTATACATTTATATGATAGTCAGTGTGTTGTAGTGGGTTAAAGACAGACTTTGGAATTAGGAAGCTCTAGATTAAAGCCCAGATTTTAATGTATATTGGCTATAGAAAAAATGACAGTTTCTCAGCATTTAGGCAATGGGTTCTGGCCTGCTGAATTGTGGCTGGGAACTGATTATTCATCTAGTCAAATCTAGAGATGCCTTAGAGACATCTGGTTTATACCCCAGCTAAGATATTTATTAAATGTACGACTCTTGGTGAGTTATTGTTGAATTTTTATGTGATTCAAGCAACTTCCTACTATTTATATACTTTGTCCTATTGGAATTAAATGGTGAAAGAAATTCCCATGATGGGACTTCCCCTTGCTGAGAAAATCCTTTGAATAGCCACGAAATTAAAAGGTGCTTACTCTTTGGAAAGAACACCATGGCAAATCTGAACAGCATTCTAAAAAGCAGAGACATCACCTTGCCAACAAAGGTCCGTATAATCAAAGCTATGGTTTTCCCAGTAGCAATGTATGGTTGTTAAGAGTTGGACTATAAGAAAAGCTGAACCCAGCAGAATCAATGCTTTCAAATTGTGGTGCTGGAGAAGACTTTTGAGAGTTCTTTGAAGAGCAAGGAGGTTAAATCAGTCAATACTTAAAGAAATTAATTTAGACTATTCACCAGAAGGTCAAATATTGAAGCTGGAGATTAAATACTATGGCCACATAATAAGAAGATAGGACTCACTGGAAAAGACTCTGATTCTAGGAAAGATTGAAGGCAAAAAGAAAAGGCAAAAAGCGGAGGATAAGATGAATAAATAGTGTCATGGAAACAATAAACAAAAGCTTGGACAAACTTTGGGATATAGTGAACAATGAAAGGGCCTGGTGTGCTACAATCAATTAGGGTCACAAAGAATTAGATATGACTGGGAAACCAAACAACAAAATTTGTTTTTGTGTTTAAATGTCTTTATTACATATATAAAGCTTTTAATTTTTTGTGTCATACCAGTCTGTAGCCATATTAAAATAGCCATGTTCCCTTTGGGGAACCCCCACCTAAAATAGGACCATTTTCTTTTTCAAAGGAAACTCTCACACAAACCAGTAAAACACAAGATTCAGTGGTAAAACAGTCCTGTAGTTATAAAAGCTAATGACTAATAGGAGAGTTCTGACCCTCTGAATTGCGTTTACTGTTCACCAATGATTATGTCATTAGGAATGAATTAGATAGTCAATGAGGTGGATCTTCAAATCAAAGCTGCCACTTTGAAATTTTCAATAATCTGTTCACTTGTAGGATCAGAGCAGTATTTAACGGCCATTACTGCTATATTGCTTGGGTTATACGGCCATGAAAAACAGGTCTCTCATGACAACATTTTTTTTTCTGTGTGTGTGTGTGTGTGTAGCTGCTGTTTTTAAATTCAGAGCTATGGAAATTCAGAGTCTTCCATATAAACATCAGCCTAGATGGATGAAAAACTAAATATGAAGGATCAGATTTAGGATTTTTGTCTGGAAGCTTGGTTACTCTCAAAGCTACTACTGTGTATGGCAGGGACTGAGTGGAGAGGAACCAATGATTATGATGATGATGATAATGATTATGATGAAGATGGTGATAGATGTGACTTTTATGTAGTGCCTACTATGTGCCAGATATAAACCAAGCGCTTCTCAAATATTATCTCATTGGTCTTCACAACTATCCTGGGAGCAGGTATTATTGTCCCCATTTTACAGATGAGGAAACTGAGATAAATGGAGGTTAAGTGACTTGGCCAGAATCACTTAGCTAGTAAATATAAGTAAACATAGCAAACAACTAGACCAGAAAATTAGGTTAGAGCCACATTTTGGAGGACTTTAAGTACAAAGCTGAGGATTTTGCATTTTATCCCAGAAGCCAAAGGGTGCCATTAATTTTTTTTGAGTAAGGGGGTAACACAGGCAGATCTATGTTTTAGGATTATTACTCAGGCAGTTGTTTAGAATAGACATTTTTAACTCTTTGGGTCATGTAATCTCTTTGGCAGGGAGGTAAAGCTTACATATGGACCCTTCTCAGAATCATGGGTCTGAATATATAAAATACATGGGAATGGAAAGGAAACCAATTATGCTGAAATATGGTTATTAAAATATGTAAATAAACAAGCAGAAAAGAAAGTCATGGACCCTGGATTAAAAACCTTTATTGTAGAGGATAGATTAGAAAGGGAGAAGCTGAGGGAAGCCTGTCTAGCCTCTAGAAAAGATTAGTACTCCAAAATGATTGATTCTCTATACCTCTCTCTATCTCTATCTCTATAGCTAATCTCTTATATCACTTGCTTCCGAAGCTTGAGACAAGTAAGTTATGCAAGAACATAAGCATCCAACATGAGCTACATCTGCTGAACACCAGCTTGAACTGAGAAATGTTGCAGAGATAATAATAGTCACAAATGACATTTAGATGATGTGTTAAGGTTTGCAAATCATTTTACATATATTGTCTCATTTAGGCCTCATGCGGCAGATATTGTAGACATCATTTCTATTTTACAGCTGGGGAAACTGAGATTTGCAGAAGTTAAGTGACTTTTCCATCTCTACATAGCTTTTAAGTATCAAAGGTGGGCTTTGAGCTCAGTTTTCGTGATTCCAAGTCCTGTATTCTATTTACTACCTCTCAAGGCACAGGTAACTTCCACTTAGAAAATGGAATCTAAAACTGCTAAAAATGGCGTCAGCTCATTTTAAGAATGATGAATTTAGTGTGTCCCTTACTCTTGCTTTATACTTTGTTCTGCTGATGTGCTTAGGATGTGATAAGACCTAATACTGGATAATATCCAAAAAAGGGACAGACGTTTAATTTCATCCCTTAGGGCCTTATTATCATTTTATCTGGATGAGTGCAGACTGTGAATACCAAGGTCTCAGAGATGTTAACAGTGAAAATAGTGTCGAAGGTCCTGGAGAGAGGTGGGCCAGATATCAATAGACTTCAGTGTGGTGACCTTCCCTCCCTTACTTTTTGCTCCCTTCTTTTCACCTCACTGCCAGGCTCCTATACCATCTCATTATTGATTTTGAGTTCTCTCTCCAGTGATAAATCCAATGACCTCTTCTCAATCCTTGTTCTTCTTGAGCATTCTAGAGCTTTTGAATTTGATAGGTAAAGAATATATTAAGTATTAACTGTGTCAGGCCGTGGCTTAAGCTCTGAGGGTACAATTACAAGCCAACAAGTCATTGCTTCTCAGCATCTCCATTAGCACCTTTTATCTAGATTATTTCAGTGTTTTTCCCACTGGTCTTGCTTCCAATATCTCCCATTTATTCTTCACAGACACTTCCAAAGTAATCTTCTGGACCCATTGCTTCTCTCCTCAAGAAGTTCTGGTGACTCTCCATGACCTCTTGGATAAAATACCAGTGCCTTTGTTTAACACTTAAAGCCCTTTACAATCTGATTAGAAACTCCCTTTCTATATGGGGTGTCGAGGAGGATGAGCCCCTTTGGGGTGAGGGCTGCCCTTTTCAGGGCTTCTCATCCACCTTTGGGGTCTACCTGATTCACCCCACTCTCCCCTGGGCCTCTGGGAAGATTTAGCATGGGGAGTGACCACAAACTGGAAAACCTTCTTGTTCCATGAGCTAAATCTCAAATCTGTGGGTGAGTTAGGGAGGTGATTACCCCAAGCATGTAAAAACATCCCTGGAGGAAAAGGTGGATGAGAACAATTTCTTCCACCATGAAAGTGATGGAAGCAGGCCCTGTGAGGTGCTTAAAGCTTGGTCAGTCCTCAAGGATGCCCAGATCTTGTACTGTGTCCTGGCCATTTTGGCTTTTGTATTCCCACTGGACTTCAGAAGAGAGTGAGAGACTGATGACTCTGTGCTACTTTGCTCCACTTAAATCCAGTTCGTGGGCAAGTCAGTACATCACTCCATGATTTCATTGCCCTTTTCTCAAATAAAGACACCTTTCTAGACTGCTTTCACATGGGTCCTCGTTCCTTATGTAGAGAACTTTATCTCTTTTGTGGTTCCTCTAGAGCGTACTTCCTCATTGCCTCCAACTCTAGGAGTTCCTAGCTTCCTTCAGAGATCTGTTCTTATAGAGCCTCTTAAGGGGAGCCTTTCCTGACACCCCAATTGTCAGCGTGCCCAAATTATTTTGGTTTGCTTTGTGTGTCCATGAGTATGTACATATGCTTTCCATTTATCTTTGTGTAAGTTTCCTGAGGGAGAGAACATTGCTTTTTAGTTTTCTCTTTACTCTCCCAGTGCTTACAATGGTATCTGACAGAAAACGCCCTAAGATATGCTTGGTGAATTTAACTGAATAATCTGCTCTATTCATAATCATTCATGGCAACCATTTCTTAGACTCTGATAGATGCAATGACTGACCACAACTCCAGAAATATGATGATGGAAGATACTACTCATCTCCTGGCAGAGAAGGATTGCACTTAGAGCTCAGGACGAAGTTTATTTTTGGACATGGCCAATGAAGAAATTTGTTTTGCTTGATCCAACGTATTTGTTATAGGTTTTAGTCTTCCTTCCTCCCTTCTTCTTTCCCTCCCTCCCTCTCCTCCCCTTCCTTCCTTCCTTTCTCCCCTTCCTTCCTTTCTCCCCTTCCTTCCTTCCTTTTTTCCTTGCTTCCTTCTTTTCTTCTTTCCTTCCTTCCTTCCTTCCGTTCCTTTATTTCTATTTTTTTTCTTTATCTCTTTCTTTCTCTTTCCTCCATCTATCCCTTTTCCCCTCTCCCTCCCTTCTTCTCTCCCTTCCTTCCTTCTTTCCTCCCTTCCTTTCTTTCTTCAATGGGGGAAAGTAGGAGGTAAACAATAATTATTAATTAACCCCCCCAGCTATTCCTAGATGAAATAGACATGTTTTGGGTTTCGGTGTTTTGATTGAAGCACATTTTTTTTTTTTTTTTTGCTTTTTGCTGAGGCAATTGGGGTTAAGTGACTTGCCCAGGATCACACAGCTAGGAAGTGTCTGAGACCAGATTTGAACTCAGGTCCTCCTGACTTCAGGGCTGGTGCTCTAACCACTGCGCAACCTAGCTGCCCCTGAAGCACAATTTTTAATGGAGGGGACTAAAGATCTTGAAATTGCACAAAGGAAAATAACTTGGAACCTTTTGAATGTCTTCAATCAATAGTTAAAGCACTGCAGTTATCAAAACACAGGCTGTATTCACATCTCATTGTGGCAAAGAGAAGTTACCACAATAACACATTATGGTCCTGCCAGTATAAGCATAAAGTGTGAAGGTTTCATTTCTAACTTTATACTCCTAGGGCTTGGCACAGTGATGGGCACATAATCAAAGCTTAATAAAGCAAAACTGCTTGCTGACTGATGAGTAAAGAGTATTATATATGAAGTTATAATGTTCACTAATATGATGGAAAAATACCTAATGATTATTGCTTACATCAAGGAGGTAAAATACTTTATGCTAAGATAAATTTTTTAAAAATCTCTTCAATTCCCATAACCTGTAAATGTTAAAAAATAGAATTATTTTAACAAGCTTTCTTTATTAATGGTTATTTCTTTGTAGAGGTTTCTGCTTTATATTTTAATTTGAAGCTATATGCTTAAGTAATTTATTTCCTGAACATCTTTTTTTTGAGAACCTCTGACCTGTCAAAATAAGAGCACAGTTTTTTCCATCAGTATTATCCTTTAAATATGTGCTTTAACTGAAATGTGATGCTATTCAATTAATGTTCTCTTGAGCAGAAGCAATTCAGCTGAGTTAATCTCTCAAAGTTAACTTTTAACAAGGCCATGAATTTCACAGAAGAAATTACAGGTACAAGGTGAGCCTTTGAGTATCTTCTATATCTTTTATAAAGCTTGCAGGGGGAAAAAAATGTACCAGTCCTGAATAAAGGATTGTGGGAAGTCCTGTTCAACCTCTCTCTTCCGAAACCAAAGCTGATTGCTGTGTAGTCTGGCAGTTCTACTTTCCTACAAATTGACTCTTAAAGGGCACCATACAGTCTACTTGACACTTTTTTTTTGCTTCTCTAATTTCCCCTGGCATCTTGGCTTCCATTGATTTCGATGGGTCACCAAACTCTAGAACTTGCCCAGATGCAGCTGGTTGTTGCTATGCTGGTATCTTCCACCCTCTCTCCCCCCTCTTTATGTTTCAGGAGATATGTTCCTTTGCTCTCTCCTGTTTTAGCTGAATTCACAGTAATTAGCTGGGTGGTGAATTAAATAAGTTACACCTGAGTTAGTTAAGAGCCTTAATTCTAACGCTTGAGTAGGGAAACTCTAAGCTTTCACTGAACTGAATACTCAACTTCCCAGGTGGTTAGAGAGTAACAATGCACTCAACTAATGAAACCCAGATGAATGGAATTGAATTATCATTATAGAATCCCTCCATTGGTTGGTCTGTCTTGATCTTGGTTGGTCTGTCTTGATCTTGGTTGGTCTGTCTTGATCTTGGTTGGTCTGTCTTGATGGTGGTCTGTCTTGTTGATCATTGTAGACCTGCTGACCCCCTGTATTGGTCATGATCACTGCAACCCTTTCAGGATTTTCTCCATTCCTCATTGCCAACAAATATCTGCCCAAAAGGCAATGAACGGATAGCAGAGTTTTGTTTATTTATTTATTTTACTTTAGACCTCTAAGTCCAATGATATAGGGAAGTCCCAGAGTGAAAACTCCATTCACTGATGCATACTGGCAACCAATTTCTACCTGATAGTCTTACCAGGCCCAGAGGAGTTCAGTTGATGTGCTCAGGGCTACATATCCAGTATGTGTTAAAGGCCATACTTAAATTTAAGTCTTTATGGCTTTGTGGCCCACATTTTATCCTTTATGTCTTGCTTCCTCTTCCCCTGATTCTTAACCAAACCATAGTTCCACATTTTTGCCTACTTATATCATGTAGTGAAGAGAAAACTATACTTGTTCAATCTTCTGTTCATTTCTACATAATGTTGTTATCAGTATTTACATGAGGTTTTCAGTGACAGCTGCAAAAGTTCCACATTCAGTTCAATTCAACAATTTGATCAGCATTTATTTGGCACTTATTATAGCATGGGCAAGGTGATCGGCTCTGGGGATACAAAAATAAAAATAATACAGTTCCTGTTGTCAACAAATCCAGGAACCACAAGACAATTCAAAGTTGTCTATAATCATTTCCAAGTAAGTTACACACACACACGCACACACACACACAATTTGGAACTTCCATTCTTGAACAAATGTCAATGTAGATTTTTTTTTTAGGTGGGGCAGTTGTGCAAGATTAGCCTGAGTTCCTTGATTATAGTCTACATCTCCCCAGATTGCAAATTCTACATGTACTTCCATTTTGCCTTTAGCCTCCCCCGTGAATAGGCTGCATGCAGTAACAGTGGCTAGTGTTCATACAGCGTATTAAAGTTTGCAGAGTGTTTTACATAGGTTGTCTTATTTAAGCCTCATCACAACTCTGAAAAGTGGGTGCTATTATTATTCTCATGTTACATTTGGGGAGATTTAGGCAGACAGAGATTGAATGACTGGCCCAGGTAGGAACTGTCTGATTTGAATGCAGGTGTTCCTAACTTCAGGTCTGGCTCTCTATCCATGGCGTCACTTAGCTGCTTCCACTATAATCAGAGATGTGAACCTTAGTCATCATTTAACCAAAGATCTCATAAAATCCTCATAAACAAGATGGTAAAATAGGTACAAAGGCAGTACAGTGAATTTGAACTAAACTAGAAGTGTGTTGATTAATGTACCCTGAGTGCTTCTACTTGGAGTGAATGCCTTCCAGTGATGGAAGAAGACCTAGAAAAAGTCCAGGTAAGACGAAACTGGAAAGAAATATGAATGCCGAATAAGTCTAAAGATAAAGGTATCAAAAATGGACTGGGAAAGAACAAGTTTTGCATCTCTGGGCATGTCCTAACAGAAACTCATTGGCTCTTTGTCAGAGATTTTGCAGTAGAAATTGCTGCATTGGGTGGGAGGCTGGAGGAGATAACTTCTCAGGTGTTCTTTCCACTCTAAGATAATTGCAATTATATAATTACAGATTTATAATTTATTAGTTACAAATATTTTAAATTATAAATTACAATCTATAATTATAAAACCAGTATTGACTTTTCTCCATGGTAAGTAAAGGATAGCCCCTAGGCAGGGGTATGCTGGAACTTGCTCAAAGCCTTCCAGACTGTTGATTTTCAGTGTGAGAATTTACATTATGAAAATCAGCAAAAGCTACAAATCAGGGTTTGATTTATCATTTTGTGGATTGTCTACCTCGGTAGTGTCATACTCAAGTAGGATCCTTGCGTAGGCATAATGACTTAGAAAACCACATAGTAACATTGATTATGTTTTATTATATTTTTGTCAAATGTTTCCTAATTAAATTTTATTCTGGTTCTTTTAACATTCAGAAGCATCTAGGGCCCCGTGTTTGATATCTCTGGTCTATAAAAGATGGAGAGGGGGCAGTTAGGTAGCCCAATGGATAGAGTACTAACCCTGCAGTCAGGAGAACCTGAATTCAAATCTGGCCTCAGACACTTAACACACTTTCTAGCTGTGTGATCCTGGGCAGGTCAATTGCATCAGCAAAAAAATGGAGAAAATATCAACAATGCAGACTAAACTAGTAAAGTATATTGTATACTGAATCCTTTTTTTTTCCTACCCAGAGAGTCAGTTGTTAAACATTTGCCAGAACACCTCTGTCCCTAGGTATTTCTAAGTATCTCTTGCAATACTATCAGGGGAACCTGGCAACTGGGAGACAATGCTTGACTATTTGGTAGCTTATAGCATTAGTCCCAGCATTATCCTCCCATCAGACATACATCATTTCCCTAATGTCTCTGTCTCCAGTGTAAAATACTAGTTCACATGGAAGAAGAGTGGGGAGTCTGCTTCTGGATAAGGTATCAAGTCACAAAGACCTGAGTTTAGATCTGGTCTCAGATACTTATTAGCTATGTGACCCTGGAAAAATTACTTCAACTCTGTTTGCCACAATTTCCATGTCTGTAAAATGGGAATGATCATAGCCCTTATCTCCCAGGGTTGTTATGAGGATCAAATGAGATAATAATTGTCAAGTACTTAGTGCCTCACAAATAGCAAGTGCTATTTAAATGTTAGCCATTATAATAATTGTAATTATTATTAAAAGCACAAAAACCTGTTGTTCAGTGCTTTCTCTCTGAATTTGGAACATGTAGGGACATCCTATGACACAATGGTGTTAATTCAAATAGAAAGGGATTCCTGCATGTTGCATGTTAATAAATGTTGTGTTGTTATTTATTTTGTTAAACATTTCCCCATTACATTTGAATCTAGTTCAGGCTGCATCTCTGCTGTAACTGATTCTGGTTTGCTAATCACGTGGCAAAATGTTGGCATATTGATGGGCTGCTGAGATAGAACTGAGATATGGGGGCAGCTAGGTGGCGCAGTGGATAGAGCACCAGCCCTGAAGTCAGGAGGACCTGAGTTCAAATCTGACCTCAGACACTTAACATTCCCTAGCTGTGTGACCTTGGGCAAGTCACTTAACTCCAATTGCCTCAGCAAAAAAAAAAAAAAAAAAAAAAGCTAATTGTGGCATTAAAATAGAATAATTAAAAAAAAAAAACTGAGATATGGTATAAGCTGTCCAAAGCTAGCTTAAGGTAGGGCTTTGGGACTTTATCTCTTCCCATGAATACCTGATGCTGCTGTTGCTTCTGTCTCTATTCTTCTGTCATGTCTTTTCTTTCCTGCTGTCAAGGGAAGGAGTGGCAGACTAGGATGTGACCCTAAAGGCTCTGAAAGGTCCAGGAAGTGAGCTGCCACATTCTAGGAGATGGGATCCATGATGAGATTTTCTGGAAACCAGATGGAGAGGATCAAAGTCCTGGGCCACCTCTTTGACCCAGAATCTATCAAAGGGAGCCAAGATTGCAATGATTTGTCCATGAGCCACCAGTCAAATTCAGATGTGAGCTTGGCTGGTGATGGCGAGTAGGGGTGGGGGTGCTATGTGGAAGCTGCCCTAAGCTTGAGCCCACTTTCCCCTGAGACTGAGGAGTTTTAGGAAAAAAATCATGCTAATTAGAAGGAAATGCTTTGTATTTCTGTCCTTGCTATTCCTTCATAGTAAATAACCCTTTGTAAAAGCTATCTGAGGTTAAGTGGTTAAATGAAATGGAAGTAATAATCATTGCTGGTTAACCCTGGGTTGAACTCATCAGAATGGGGGCTGAGTCAATAGCATTAGAGATAGACACTCTCTGACTCCTCAAGAAGGAGCCTGAGGGAGCCTTGGAGCCAGTCTAGATTTGGGAACTTGACCTGTTAGTAGTTGGGAGAAGAAGCCCAGAGTCTCACAGCACTAATATTCTGAAACCCTACCATTTGCACTAATTTCTCAGGCATCCTTTGTAAATATTCCCATTGTTTCTGTGAAATTAGCACCGGAGGGCAGAGGTTATTATACAGATCGCTAATGAGTGCTTAACATCTTCTTTAGAGATGCACAGCCCCTTACAGCAATTTCACAGTGAGGGGGATCTATGTCAGATGTTAATAAGTGTGCTTCCTCAGTTTCAGTTCACATGGTCTTATTATCTGCAACATGTTTCCCTAGTCCCAAGATGCAATGCAGATTTGATCTGGAGGTAGACGGGGTGTGCAGAATTTCTTTTGTTATTGAGCCAGGTTCATCCATCAGTTTGCTCAGGCTTACAACCCTGAGCATGAGACAAAGGGCTCCTCGTGCCCCAGCTACCTCTGCAACAGACATGACATCACAGACTCAGAGACCTCAGTTTACCTTCTGCAGGATGGCGTTTCCAATGCTTGCAAGCCTGAGTAAGAGACAAAGGGCTCCTCACCTCAGCTACCTCTGCAACAGATGTGATGTTACAGACGTAGAGACCTCAGCTTACCTTCAGCAGGATGGCGTTTCCAATGCTTGCAGCCCTGAGCAAGAGACAAAGGGCTCCTCACCTCAGCTACCTCTGCAACATGCACAGATGTGATATCACAGACTCAGAGACCTCAGTTTACCTTCGGCAGGATGGCGTTTCCAATGCACTTCTTTTGCCTGTCACTCTGGCCTTGCAAGGATTCCCAAATCTCTTTAAGTAATGAGACCTCTTTCACTTTCATTTTAAGATAATTAGGAAGGAACGAAGAAACTTGCTTTCTTAAGTATTTGCTATGTGCCAAGGCCTCAATTTAAACACTTTACAAATTTTATCTCATTTGATGCTCACAACAATTCTGGGAAAAAATGCTATTCTTATCCCTCTTTTACATTTGAGGAAACTGAGGCAGACAATAGTTAAGTGTCTTTCCCAGAGTCATACAGTGAATGTTTTTGAGGTCACATTTGAACTCAGATCCTCCCAGTTCCAGACCCAGTGCTCCATCCAGCGTGCCATGTAATAATAGCATCCCAAACCATTCCATTCCATTCCTTCTATTCCATTCCATTTCATTCTATTCTATTTCTATTTCTATTTCTATTCTAATTCTATTTTCCTCCTTGGAAAAGGCCTAATCATTTGTTTGCCATCTACTTGGCCAGGTAGCATGTTACAAATATACACGTTCAGAACTGCCCATGTTAATCATGGATCTCTCATGTTATAAATAAGTAAATGGAAACTAAGAAAGAAAGGATTTGCCTCAGTCAGGAAGATTTGGGCCCTACTACCAGCTCTGTTACTTATTATCTGGGTCGTATAAGGCAAGTAACTTCATTTTTCTGGGGATTTTTATCCATAACTTGAGGGGGTTGGTCCCTAAGACCTCTCGTCTCCTTTCTAACCACCCTGGTCTGCTCAGTTTAGGGGAAAAAAAAAGGCTTGTTTACTCTTTGTGACCCCTTTGAGTATTTGTTTTTTCTTTTTGTTTTTTTTTAAATAACAGCTTTTTATTTTCAAAATACATGCAAAGATAGTTTTTAATATTCACTCTTGCAAAATCTTGTGTTCCAAATTTTCTCCCCCACTCCCTTCCCTAGATGACAAGTAATCCAATATATGTTAAACATGTGAAATTCTTTTATATATATTTCTACATGTATCATGGTGTAAGAAAAAAAATCAGATCAAAAAATGAGAAAGAAAGAAATAAAAAAAAGCAAACAAACAACAAGGTGAAAGGTGAAAATACTATGCTTTGATCCACATTCAGTTCCCATGGTTCTCTGAATACAGATGGCTCTCTCCAACACAAGCCTATTGTAATTCATCTGAATCACCTCATTGTTGAAAGAGCCAAGTCCATCACAGTTGATCATCACATAATCTTGTTGCCACTGTATACAATTTTCTCTCAGTTCTACTCACTTCATTTAGTATCATTTTACATCATTTCTGATAGAACAATAATATTCTATAACATTCACATACCATAATGTTATGCCTCAGTTCCATGTCTCAGTTTTCCTCAATTGCTCTGTTTCAGTTTCCCTTAATTGTTCTGCCTCAGTGGCAACCCCCCCACACTTCCTGACTATCAGAAATAATTGGGCTAGCATTCCAAAGGAGTCATAAAACCTCCAGGTGGTCCTTCTCAACATACCCCTTATCTTTTGGCTTCAGACTTACTGTCTCCTAGTTCCTTCTCAAGCTTCCTTTACTCCCTACCTGTCAGAATTGAATTGATAGTTTTTCTTGGAACCTCCCCCCCTCCCCAGTGCTCAACCCCACCTTCTGCTACTTCTGCCTCATGAGCTCTTTGTTCCTGGGAATTCTATAAGAATCCTATGACCAAATTTACTATTTGCTGGACCTGCTTGAGATCCAGTCGGCTGGCATGTCTGTCAGTCTAAACTCTCTCAATGGACTGTGTGCTTTGAGACAATAGTCTCAGCAGTCCTGATCCATAGCTATGGATTCTGAACTCTCAATTAACATAATAAAGTATTATCTAATTTCCAATGTGTGATACTGCCTCAGTTTCTCCTTGAGCATTACAGTAACTTTTCAGCCATTTCCCAACCGTTTCCACTCAGTTTGTAATTCCTTGTCAATACAAAAAGAGCTGCCACAAATATTTTTGAGCATGTGGTTTTCCCTCTTTTATGATCTCCATGGGGTATAGACCAATAGAGATATTATGGGATCAAAAGATATACAGTTTGATAGCCCTTTGGGCATAGTTCCAAATTGCTCTCAAGAATGGTTGAATCAGTTCACAATTCCACCAATGATGTATTAGTGTCCCAGTTTTGCCATATCCCTTCTAACATTTATCCCTTTTGGGATTTTCTTGGCAAAGATATTGCAGTGACTTACCATTTCCTTCTCCAGCTCATTTTACAAATGAGGAAACTGAGGCAAACAGGGTAAAGTGTCTTGGCCATGACCCAGCTAATATATATCTGAGGTTGGATTTGAACTCTGATTTTCCTGTCTCTAGGCTCAAACTGGATTCAAAACAAACCCCCAGATTCCATTCTCTTCATCTAATGGGCAAGTTTTTGCTCATTTGCCAATTGTTAAGAGGTTTTCATAGAGGGCCGGGACTTTTTTTTTTTTTTACAGGAAGCCTTCCCCCATCACCCTTAATTTTAATGCCTTCCTTCTTAATTATTTCTTATTTATCTTGTATATAGTTTGTTTGTATATAACTGTTGTCTACTATACTGGATTGTAAGTTCTTTGAGGGCAGGAATTGTCTTTTGCTTCTTTTTTAATTTAATTTTACATTTAATAAATCTTTATTGATTCCTTTAATCATTCAAGGACCAAGATTTATGGCAAAGGGATTTGAGGGTATATTATACTAGCTATAACTCAAGCACCGGCTAAGCTTATATTGCGGTTTTTTGGCGTGATTATTTTAATTACTCTTTAAGATCTTTGTTCCCTTTTCAATTCTAGGAATTTGTTCCAGTTTACCCCACCATTGCCCATTCTCTTGACCTGCCTATATTCCTTGTTATCTGGATCCTCTATAAAGCATATCATGTATAGCTTGATAAGTGTCTTGCAATTAGTTGAGAAATGAATTGAAAAAATCTTGATGTCAGAAATGACCAATTACGTTTGCCTCTGGGGTCTTGAAAATATCCTTAATCCCTTTAATGCTTCAGAATTCCAGAATCCAATGAGAATCGTATCTTATTTTTATTTTCCCATAATCTACTTTTTCTTTTGTACTCATTCGCTTCCTCATATTGCTAATGTTTTGAGGCCCTGCCATTTCTGGAGAGCAGAGATCATCATAGAAATTGTTAATGGGTGCTTAGTACATTCTTTAGAGATGCATGCCCTTCCATAACAATCTTACTGACAGAGGCTACTGCCTTTGATGCCTCATATTAAATTTACATGATCTCATTATTTGTAACATATACCCCTAGTCCCCAGAAAAATGTTAAACGGAGCTTTTACGGCCCTTTCATTTCTCAAGATATCTAGAAAAAAGAATATCGTAAAACATACAAAGGTCAAGAGAATATTTGAATTTCAGCCTATGGCTTATTGATGTCAGATTTTTATATGACTGAGAATCAGGTAAAAACCTTCCTATTTCTGTAGACATACCCACTGACTTATTGACTTGAACTAACCCAATGATGGTTTTTTAAAATGCTTATTTATTTTTTTATATTGGACCCTCCTATTTCATCAAGGCTCATTAGACCACTCATAGGCCTAAGTCCATCACTGACTGGCACGGAAGCTTTGACCTACTTCATTTCCGAACCCCGTGGCAACTTGGTTAGCCCTCCCCTGAGTCCTGAAGGCTCACTATATGCCAGACTTAGTGAGGACATCTGGCTTGATCTTCTACAACTCAGGGCCCCCAAACTCAACTGATCCACCAATCTTGCTTCTCTGGTATCAAGAACCACAGGAAGGGCCCCACACTGTTTTCACATATAATCACAAAGCTTTGTCTTTTTCCACATACACTGTTTGCTTCCCACCATAAACAGATGAGAGAAGCAGAGAGTTGTAATCATTCCTATTTTATAGATAACTAGCATTTATTTTGCAGTTTAAGGTTTGCAAAGAGCTTGATAAATACTCTCATTTCATCCTCACAACAACTCTGTGGGATGGGTATTATTATTATCTCCATTTTGCAGATGGGCAAACAGAATTTGAGAGACGTCAAGTTGCTTCCTCGGGAACACAGTAAGTATCAGAGGCAGGATTTGAATACAAGTCTAGCACTCTATCCACCATATCACTGAGCTGCCTAAAAGAGCAAACTGGGGTTTAAAAGCTTATTCAAAGTCACTGGCAAATGACAGTGAGGGCTATGGTTTTCCTGGCTCTTTCTTCGGCAACCTTTCTCTACCACTGAAGTTATTAAGTCAGTGTCCATAATGCTAAGATAGTCTTGAAGAATCCTGCAACTCTAGACTTCCCTTCAGGTGCTGAGAAGGCTGTATAGTGTAGAAAAAGTATCCTAAACTTGGAACCAAGAGCCCTGGGTTCAAATTCTGACTCTGCAAATTACCTATGACTTGTGGGCAGCTAATTTAACCCTTTCCAGCTTCTCAAACTCTATGAAATGGAAGATAATAATTTTCACTTTACTTCCCTCATAGGACTGCTGTTAATAAAGTTAATAAATGTATACCTTATGATTTCTATACCTTTTTTTTCACCTTGATTTATTGATGAGTGAGAGATTATAATCATTGACAATCAGAGGATGTTGAGGCTTTTTTTTAAACCTATTTTTCCAGGGGAAAAAATAGGATTTTCTAAATGTTAGGGAGAGTTTGAACAGATATGCTGGAGAGCAAATGAGGCTGCTCATTGGAGGCAGATCTTTGGCTTGGTGTGGGGAGAGAAGAAACCTAAAAACTACACAGTAGGACTTATAATTCTAGGAGGAGAAAGTTGATTGTTTGGACTTTCGGGCAACAGCCACTAGAGCAAGCTTTGTAAGTGAGTGGGACTGGGAGGAGAACTGATCAGAAGCAAAAGGGTTAATGTGGAGTAAAAAGTAGTTGAATTTAAGCTTTGTGTGTGGTATCCTTGGCTCCTCTGCTTTTCTTTGTATAAAAGAAAGTTCCTCCATTCTCATGGCTTCCCACATTACCACTTTGCTGATGATTTCCAAATCTGTTTTTATTAGATTTTCCCTTTCATCAAAGCTCCAGTTTTAAATTTCCAGCTGCCCAAACCAAGCTCATTACTTTTCCCTTCACAAATTAGTTCTCTCTTCCATTTCCCCCAGTCTGAAATGGTGCTGCCATGTTCTTGACCATTAACTAAAAAATATGGAGTAAATTTTAAATCATCCCTCCTTCTTCTTCGTTTCTTGTCTTTAGTTGGCCTATAAATCTTGTTGATTTGTGAAAATATCCGTCAAATCTATCCCTTCCTTTCTATTTTTTACTATAAGCAAATTTCTATAGGTATTTCTTCCCTTACTTTTAGATTATCTCATTTTTAATTTCCTTAGCTCTAGCTTCCTTCTGTTTTAATCTAGGCAGTATGAATCTACCAGACTAATTTTTCTTAAATTTTATGCTTACCATGTCATTCTCCTGCTCAGAATCCTTCCATAGCTCCCTTGTTCCTCTGCCATGCTGGCTTTCAAGATCCTTCATAGCTTAGTGTTATTTTATTTTGTCCAAACTTATTTCCCACTGTTTTTCCCCCCCCCACTGCTGCTCTTCTCACAGGATATCAGAATTAGGACTTCATTTTTCACTTGAGGCAATTGAGGCTGAGAGAAATTAGGGGGTTTAGGATTATAGGATTTAGATTCTGAATGATCTAGAATCCAACACTCCCCTCATTTTATGGATAAGGATATTCAGCTAAAGAGAGATGCCCCAAGTCATATGAGTAATAGTAGGTTCTATGATTCTTTATGAGCATTTGACTTAATGAGGCATTTATTCATAAGCAACTTGGGAGAAGCCCTTACAAGAACCACCAAGAGAGCTTGTAAACCCTTTAACCAACAACCCCCATAGTTGGCTCCCTCCATATAACCAATTCAGCCCATTTCTTGATCTTGGGGCAGACCAGCTGTGCCAGGGATTGCAACCACAAGTTCCAGGCTACCTCAGGCTTATCCAATGTGAAAGCCAGATCCAGCCCTCTGGCCCGGCTTTCCAACAGTTCCTTTCTGGCCCATGCCTGGGTTTAATTGAACATGGATCCGACCCTCTGCCCAAGCCATTGTCCCTGTGCAGGCTGCAAGCAGAGCATTGAAATCCGCCCTCAATAAAGAGTCTCCTCAAACCGCCTTTTGAAGCAGGCGCATTCAGAGATCTGGATGCTGAACATACAAGGATGCTATGAAAATCAAATGTGTTTTATTTATAAGTCCCTGTGCACCCTCTCCCAGCCTCCCAGAGAAAAAAAGATGGAGCAGTGAGTGCAAATAATTTTTCAAATAGATCATTTTATGAATATGCCTGTTTTATTCTGTCCTTTTTAAGGACTAGAGAATCACATAAATGACAATTCCAGAAACCATAGATTTATGACTTTTTTACTTTCCAAATATGTTGGCACAGAGTAAAAAAAAATAAAATTTTGTAATTTCGAGAAGAGAATAATGTACTTTTTTATTAAAATGGAAATGACACACTGCTGCATATCTAAGTTGATTTAGTGTTTTTATTAGTTATATAACTGTTTTAATACCTCGCTAACTATTGCTTTCTCCCTTAAGGTTTTCATTGTTCTCATACCCTAGAAACAAATTGATAATTCTGAAAAAATAAAGTATTTCTTGGTTGTTTGCTAACAGCAGAATAGCAATCAGTCACCACAGGGTTACTACAATGGGCACCATTATATCTGGATTCTGATCAATTTCACTATATGGGTAAGTATTATTGCCGCACACCGGAACGCCTTTGGTGTTATTGCTTGATTTTAATTGTGATTGTAAAATGTGAACAATATGCATCTTTAAACCACAATTAAACACCTGCTATACTTGTTGTCTGTTGGCATTTAAAGATATATTGAGTATTTAAAAACTGCTGATTCAGATATTAGAGCAGGAATAAAAATAGATTTAGCTGAAGAACAAATGTTTGCTCCAGGAAGAAAGTACAGGAAAGTTGAAGGAATAGAGGTGAACTCAACTGAAAGCTTTGAAGAAAAAAAAAGAGAGAAAACAGAGCTGGAGATGATAATAATAATAGTGACAACAGTTTGCATTCATATGCCTACCGCAAGGTTTGCAGTGTTTTATATACAATATCTCATTACACCTCACAACAATTCTGTGCACTGAGTGCTATGGGTATCCCCAT
>JAJPUD010000331.1:84580-140732 GCA_023553655.1 Myrmecobius fasciatus | reverse complement strand
TGGAGAGTTCCTGAGGAGCAGGGAAACTGAGTCAGGATAAGGAGGGACAGAGGCCCGTTTTTGTATTATTCTTTGCTTGACTTGGGACTTGAGGTCTTAAAACTGCAGGCATAAATGATATGATATCTTTTAAAATATTTATTAAATACCTACTATGTTCTAGGTCTTAACCTGCAGGCATAAATGGTATAATATTTTTAAAGTATTTATTGAACACTTACTGTGCTCTAGGTTGGGCAGCTAGGTGGCACAGTGGACTGAGCAATGTGTCTGGAGTCAGGAAATCTCATTTTCCTGAATTCAAATCCAGGTCTAACTTACTGGATGACTGGGCAAATTATTTAACCTTTGTCTGTTCCATATCTTCTTCTGTAAAAAGGAATAACAACAGCACCTTCTTCCTAGGGTTGTTGTCAAGATAAAATGAGATTATATTTATAAAGTGTTTTCCAAATCTTAAAAATCCATTTAAATGCTGTGGTATTTATTGTTATTGTTATTTGTTGTCTTAGGTGTTAATTTGTATATGTGCAGAGATTCTTCACTTGGGAGCTGTAAACTTGTTTCAAAAAATATTTTGGTGGCCATTTCAACTTAACTAGTTTCCTTTGTAATTCTATTTCATTTTATACATTTAAAAAACATGGTTCTTCACCCAATTGTCAAAGAAGACCATGACACAGGAAAGATTAAGACACCTCCCCAGCCTTTAATAGAATATAAACCTTATCAAGGCAGGGATGTTTTGATTTTTGTTTTTCCATTGCCAGTGCTTTACACACTGTAGGTGCCTAATACATGCTTATGGAATATAATTAAATTCATTCAAGTTTTTCTTGTTTTTAGAAAAAAAAATAGACACTATATGAATATGCATAAATCTTGTGTTCCTTTTATAAAAATAAATTTGTAGATCCAAAATGAATTTGTAAATTGTATGATAAGGTCCCCATTAACATTAAATAAAACCCTCTCCAAATTATCCAATTAGTATCTAAACATATACTGAAATAAGATGCAAGGGAAAAAATACTTCTTATGTGCTTGAACTTGGAATACAGTCCATAGCTAGAAAACAATTCTATTCCATTGTCTAATTATTCCACTGGAAAGCCTTGAGCTCTTTAAATGCACAACCTGTCACCAATTTACTCTGTGGCCTTGAGCAAAGCATTTCTCCTTACTGTGTCTCTGCTTCCTCATCAGCACGATGGAGGTGAAAATATCTTGGATCTTCCCCATGAAATAATTCACTCCAGAGTAACATTTAGTCAGAGAAATTCTGCCTGAGACTCTATGCAAGGACATTTAGAAAATCATCTCGTTTTTAAGATATCTTTACATATAATGTAGAGCCAGGTAAGGACATGAATCATGAGGGAGGCACTTAACAGCCTCGGGAGTGATCATGATAAATAGCTAACATCAAGGATTGTAAAAGCCAAAGGCGGGTCTGAAAATGGAGAGTCTATGATGCTCACAGCAGGGAAAGATCCCTAGCTTTTTATGTCAGTTGCTTAAATGAAATTCATTGTAAGCATCCCTGAGAACCTGACTTCCCATGACCACCGACACATGGACCTCGAAGAGAATCGGGAGAAGTTCAAAAGGGGCTGCCAAAGCTTCATCTGTTGCTCGCCTGGTGACACAATCAGGAGCTCTTTGGGGGTATTCTGTGCTTAAGATCTCAAGCAGTTTACAGCACAATCCAATGCTTGAGAGTTTTAACATGGACATCCACAAAACTGAGGAGAAAAAAGGGGAAAGGAACGAGCGTTTATTAAAAACAAGGCACTTAATATAAAGTGCTTTACAAATATGATCTAATTTGATCCTAAATATAGTTTACAATGTACAGCTTTATTTCCACTTGCTACAACAGTGAGCATGGACATGTGAACCTTATCTCTGAAGCTCCCTTTCCTCATCTACAGAAAGAAGAGGTTGAGCAAGATGATGTCCAAGGTCTTTTCTAAGTTTCTCAAAGATCTTCTAAAACTATTATTCAATCAATATTGTGTAGGAGTATGAACTGTGCATACTGGTTCACTCTGAGAGAGGGTCAATAAAAATATCCTCTCTAGGTGGTCCAGCACACTTGTTTTATATTTTCATAAATTCTTTTATCATGTGCTCTTGTTTAACAATTCATTTCTTTTTTTTTTTTAAGATTTTTACTTTCATTTGATTTTCATTTATTACTTTGTATGAAACAGGATTATTTCTATAAGTGAAGATTTAAATAAAATCTGGAGCTTAAAGCTTAATTTTCATTTTTTAAAAAAAATGCCCTTTTAATCTCCCAGAGGAAAATTGCTGTTATTCCATGAAATTTATGACAGTCTTTTAAAAATATTTGAAAATCAGATATACCGTTAATACTTCATTTCACTATAGGCAGTTGATAGCTTTTAATCAGTTTTTGTGAGTAACCTTACACAACAATGGGCTTTAACTCTTTAGTCATTTCATAGAAACAGTGGGGAATGTGACCAACAATCCCTGACTCTATTTGAGGATTGATTAAAGACTAGATTTGCCCATTAAGAAATTATTGGTAACTTTCAAGAGGCAGTTTCAGTTGAATGATAAGGTTGGATACTAATCATAGATACTATATTTATCAAATTTCAAGATGTGAGCAAAACTTGGAAGTATCCTGATATATCAGATAACAAAATGAGATTTTGAAAAGATGCAATCAGACTAGAATGTTAGGCTTTATCTAAGAAGATGGAATATGATTGGAATAAATGTAAAAACCTGTTCAAGTCCCTTAATCTCTGCCTACTTCAGTTTCCTCATATGTAAAATGGAGATAATAATAACAGTACATATCATGTTGTTTTAAGGATCAAATGAAGTAACATTTGTAAAGTTCTTTTCAGACCTTATGACATTATGTAAATGATAACAGAGAAGAGAATTCTTAGAGAAGACATGACAACTATCTTCAAGTATTTGTTGCGTGGGAGAGGGGTTAAATTTGCTTTGATAACACTAACTGGTCTCAGAATTGGTCTCCAAAGAACCTTTCAATTAACTGAGATTTCATGATTCCTAGATCATATGCAATATCACCGGAGGCAAATCATTGAACTTTTCATGCCTTGATTTTATCCATCAGTAAAATAGGAGTCCCTTTTCCCTTTATATTTTCCAAGATTATTGGGAAAATTTGTTGAAACACAATTTTTGAAGGACTTGGAAGTCTTAATTTTCTTTGAAGAAGCTTTCAAATTTTCCATAATGTCTTTGTAACCAAGGAGGTAATTCTTGAGCTGGCAAAAAATGCCATATATGATAAATGTAAAATTTTTCAATTAATGCTTATTAATATCATGACTTTACTTCAATCCTTGGCTTGATAGTCTAATACTAACCAGTGAGACACATGAGGAATTTTCCTTACTAGCCTTTTACTTTGTCTGGACTGTCCAATTTTGAAGCTAGTTAAATATGTTCGTTGGTCAGTCTCATGCCATATAGTAAAAAGTGAGAAACATCATATTCCATAATACAAGAGAAGATGATAAAACTTCAAAGTTACAATGAGCATTTCTTTGTCTCTGAATCAATGAAAAACAAATGATCCTTGGGCTGAGAGGCTGGTTGGGAAGAAGAAGCAGTACTAGTTGCTGATCAATTGTTTAGATGCTCTGAAGAAATGCTTGTACTGTCAGTGCCCCTTAAATGATTTTGCCCTAGTTGAAAGGTCTGATTTCCCTGCCCTAGTTATACGTTGGTGAACTGTAATCCAGTTTTTATAAAGACTTTAATAGCCTCGTTTCATATTAATATTACTAATTATAGAAGAATGATACTTGGCTATAGAAGGCAAAATACCGTTTACTAATGGAAGTAAAGCTGAATGATGGCTAAAAATCACAGGATTGGTTTGTTTCCTCAAGCACCTGAATAAAAAAATAATCCTATTTACAGACAGGGTTCTTTGCTGCTGTCAGATCTTTCCTAGGAAGTCACACCTCACTACAAATAAATCATTTAAATGAGGTATGTCTGCCTCATAGACTGTCTTGGCTACCAGAATATTTTCTTGTCAATCTTTTATAATGTGTTCTGTCATGTAGGCACCTCCTGGGAATGAAGCAGTTTTATACTTAAATTTTTTATGAGATCAACTCCTTTCTATCCAATGACCAGTCTTCAAATGGC
The DNA here is from genome assembly GCA_023553655.1 of Myrmecobius fasciatus. Classification (NCBI taxonomy): domain Eukaryota; kingdom Metazoa; phylum Chordata; class Mammalia; order Dasyuromorphia; family Myrmecobiidae; genus Myrmecobius; species Myrmecobius fasciatus. Next base: position 136,556 of record JAJPUD010000331.1, on the reverse strand, counting down.
ATTATTAATATGGAATAAATAACATACAATTGAATTAGAGGATTGTAATTCCATCGAGAGTTTCCATAGTTTTAAGTGGCTTTAATGCTTATGAAAGCTAGGTGGCTGACAGCCCTGAAGGATGAGATAGTCTTTTTAACTGAGAGATCAGTGACTAAAGGAGAAATTTTCTGCCAATGGCTCAGCTTCTCTTTGAGGTGTGTGTTGCTATGGAAAGAGGACTTGAATAATGGATCTTCATACTTTGGGTATAAGTAGAAAGAATCAGAATGAGTATAGTCTACCAGAGGAGCTTTGTAAACACCAACCATTTGATCAATGGTACTCTTTATGTTCTAGAAACTGTACTAGGTGCTGCTTTTAAAAATACCAACAATGAAACAATTCTTACTTTTGAAACACTTACTTTTTAATGAGGGAGACAATGAGTTCATATATAAATATGTATAGACTAATTTTGAAGTGAAAACATACACATCAATATAAAGAAGATATTGAGGCTCTAGCTGTTGAGAAATCATCAGGAAAAGAAACATGTGCATGGTGGGATTTGATCTGTATCTTGAAAGAAAAGAAAGAGTCAGTGAAGTGAGGAAGAGTGGAGAAGGGAATGTATTCAAACCAGGTTGGGAGAAAGAAAATAGCCCCCAAAGTGTCTTCAACTCTGAAATTCTAATTTGGATTTTTCTTGATGCTTTCTGAGAATTTATCCTAAAATGTATGGTACATTGATGATGAAAAAGCACTGCATTAAGACTCTGAAGATTTAAGTTTTGATTTTTGTCTCTTTAACCAACTATATAATATCGGAGTCTTAACCAATTCTCTTCCCAGAGACTCAGAGTTTCCTTATCTGTAAAACGGGAAAGACAATACCTGTATGAAAAACCTCACAGGATCATTGCAAGGAAAAAAGTCAGATAACAGATGTGAAAACACTTTGCAAAGCACTCCCTGGTACACAATGCCTTTTCTTATTTAACTAGCAAATGGCATTGACAACTACTGATCCCATCATAGACATCTCTTAGAGTCTGGGTTTAGGAGAGTCCTATTCTCAGTCTAGTGTTTTGATATGTTTTAGTGAGAAAAATGCCATATAAGTAAAGATCTTCTTGTGGTTCTCAGAAGATCCACAAAGTTCTATAAATTAGCTATACTTTCTGGGGCAGCTCAAAATCAATTTCAAGGTGGATTTGCTCATTTTACTAATCAAGAATAAGCTTATAAATATCAATAAACACTACTTTCTTTTTGAGCTTATTGTATTTCAATGAGCCAATTTTATGTGACTTTAGCAAAATGGAGATGGCTTTCCACAGAATCAAGCAATAATGTTTGTATACTATATATTTTTACATAAAAAATAAGCATATAAAGGGTACATAATAATAAAAGTATACTACATAGTAAATATCTGCAAAGCAATTATGAGTACATTGAATTTCTCAACCCTGGAAATATTGTACAAAAGCTACTTTGCCCCAGTAGTTCTTGAAAATACATCATTTGAATTTGTTTAGGTTCTCCCCATTGCCTCTTTCCTTATTTTGATTGTTTATATGATTAATTATGTGAGTTATTTTTAAAATGCTGAATCCTCTTTATATTCCTGCTATGAGTCCAACTTTGTTATAGTGAATTGGTTTCTAGATAGAAAAATTTGCTATAATTTTTCATGTAAGAATTTTGCTTAAATTTTTTTGCATCAATAGTCAATAATGAAATTAGTCTATAGTTCTCTTTCTTTGCTTTGTCCCTGCCTAATTTTAATAACAGCTACATTTATCTCCTAGAGGTAGTTTGGTAGTGTATCTTCTTCAATTTTTAAAAATAACTTTTGTAGCATAGGTATTAATTCTATCAATGTTTGACAGAATTCAAATGCAAATTTATTTGATACAGAGCTTTTTATTTCAGTAGTTTATAGCTTCTTTGTTTTCTTTTGCTGGTATTGTATTCTTTAACATCTTTGTTTCTTATTTTGTTAATCTGGATACTTTTGTGTTCTAGGATTTTTGGGGCATTTAATAAGGTACAATAGTTTCCTGATATTCCACTTTATTTCTGTTGTGAATTCACTATGCTTTGTGTGTGTGTGTGTGTGTGCAATTTTATTTACTGTATTTGCATCTCCAGAAACTAGTAGTCTAGTTCAGAGTAAATAATTAAAATTCTTCTTGATTGATATATTTTTCTTTCTCCTTTTTCTTGTTCAAATAAGAAAGCAATATAGTTCCAGAGAAAGAATATTATCTCTGAAGTCAGAGGAACTATGTTCAAGTCCTGTCTCTGATGATTATTACTTGGGTGACATTAGTTAAGTCGTTTAATCTCCCTGGTCCTCAATTTCTTTTTCTGTAAAATGAAGGGGTTAGCATACATGACTTTTATTTTCTCATTCACTTCTAGATTTATGAGTGAGAAGGACTGGTCACACAGAAAGGTTACTACTATAGAAAGATTAGGAATGATGAGAAAAGGTCATTAGATTTAATAATCAAATATATCAATTTCAGTTGGATGTTGAGTTCTGAAATCAAATTATAGAGAGCTGTGTAAGGAATGGAAAGAAGAGTTTAAATGATTTTTTTTCTTAGAATTTGACAGTGAAAAAGAGGAAAAATAGGATTATATCTTGAATTGATGGTAGAGTCAATTAGGTAATAGGAGGTCAGTGAGCTATCCACAGAGACCATGTAGTGTACCATTATAGAAAGTTCAGCAATCTTTACAAACAAATCAAATGACAGATACTAGGAACCAGTAATCAGAAGCATCTGGATACCCAGTTGAGTCTTTAACAAATCCTTTTGATGTTATATGTCTCCTTTTTCTTAAGGAACCAATACTTTTTTTTTTTAAATTAAAGCTTTTTTATTTTCAAAATATATGCATGGATAATCTTCAACATTCATCCTTACAAAACCTCATGTTCCAAATTTTTTCCCTCCCTTTCTCCTGCCCTTTCCTCTAGATGACAAGTAATCCAATACATGTTAAACATGTGCAATTCTTCTATACATATTTCCACAAATATATTGCACAAGAAAAATCAGATCAAAAAGGAAAAAAAAATAATGTGAAAGGAAACAAAATGCAAGTAAACAACAAAAAGAGTTAAAATACTATGTTGTGATCCACACTCAGTTCCCACAGTCTTCTCTCTGGGTATAGATGGCTCTCTTCATTACAAGGCATTGGAACTGGTCTGAATCAACTCATTGTTGACGAGAGCCATGTTCATCAGAATTGATCTTGCTGTTGCCATGTACAATGATCTCTTGGCTCTGCTCATTTCACTTATCATCAGTTCATGTAAATTTCTCCAGGCCTCTCTGAAATCATCCTACTGATCATTTCTTATAAAACAATAATATTCCATAGCATTCATATATCTTAACGTATTCTGTCATTCTCCAGCTGATGGGCATCTACTCAGTTTCCAGTTTCTTGCTACTACTGAAAAAGGGCTGCTACAAACATTTTTGCACATGTGGGTCCCTTTCTCAAGTAACAAATCCTTAAGCTAAGATTGTTTGGGGTATGTGCATTGGATTTAAATAAGATTATTTATTTTAACTTCAGAATTACCTGAAGTTTGTTTATGATGAGGAATTAAGAAGGCTACTCCTGACTCTATGATGAGTTTTTCTTTGTCTAACTATTTTCATGCTTATTTTCCATACTAAGATTTTTCAGTGGAATTGCTTCACTTTGCCTCTGTTCATATGTCTCCCTAGGCTTTTCCATATACAACATTTTGTTCATTTCTTATAGCACAATAATATTTCATTGATTCATGTACCACAATTGGTTTAGCCATTTCCCAATTGTTGCACATCTACTTTATTCTAGATCTTTACCCCTACAAAAATTACTGCTACAAAGAGGGTCACATTCTTTTTTGTTATTGACCTCCTTGGGGTCTCTGCCTAACAATGGAACCTCTGGGTTAAAAGATATGTAAATTTTAGTCCTTTTATTTGCATAATTCCAAATTTCTTTCCAGAATTGTTGAAGCAATTCCCAGCTCCATCAACAATCTATTAGTGTGTTCATCTTTCCACAACTCTTCCAACATTGATTATTCTTCTATTTTATCATCTTTGCCAATTGGCTGGGTGTGAGGTGTTATCTCAGATTTGTTTTGTTATGCATTTCTCTTAATGACATGAAACATTCTTTCATATGGTTGCAAATAGTTTGCTATATTTTTGAGATTTATTTATTTATTCTTTGACTTCTATCATTACAAATGACTTTTGGTAAAACAAAACAAAACATGTGTTTTCAGGTTTAGTCCAGCTTTTTCTGATTTTCCTTATGTAATCCATTCCAATGTTCTACTTTTCTCTTTTTTAACTAGTAGCAACTTGTTCTCAATAGTTAATACTTTATAGTACAATTCAAGCTTCAGAACTGATATTTCTCCTTCATTCCTACTTTTTTCACTATTTTTCTAAATATTCCAGGTTTTTTTGTCCCTCCAAAAAACCCTAGGTATTATTTTATCTAGTTTTGTAAAGTATTCTCCTAGTAATTTGACATCAGATTTATGAATAATATAGAATTGGCATCTTCATTATTTTGTCAAACTCTAGTCATAAACTCTGAGTATCCTAATTACTTACGTTGTCCTTCATTTGTTTGAGCATCCTTTTGTTATTGTATCTATTAGTTACTGAGTATGTTCAGGTAGATTGTGTCTCAGATATTTTGTGTATGTTGTAGTTATTTTGAATGATACTTCTCTTTCTGCTATTACCACTGATTTTGTTATTGCTATGTAGAGCAGGTAGATGGTATAGTGGATAGAATGTGATACTTGGAAGTCAGGAAAACCTGAGTTCAAATTTAATCTCAGGGGCAGCTAGGTGGTGCAGTGGATAGAGCACCAGCCCTGAATTCAGGAGGACCTGAGTTCAAATCTGGTCTCAGACACTTAACATTCCCTAGCTGTGTGACCCTGGGCAAGTCACTTAACCTCAATTGCCTCAGCAAAAAGCAAAAAGCAAAAAAAAAAACAAATTTAATCTCAAACACTTACTTACTTGTTGAGTGACGCCAGGCAGGTCACTTAACTTTGCCTCAATTACTCATCTGTAAAATGAGCTAGAGAAGGAAATGGCAAACCACTCTAGTATCCTTGCCAAACCTCAAAATGGACTCACAAAGAGTTGTACATGACTCAAACAACTGAACGACAAATTGCCATATATAAATGTTGTTGATTTTTGTTGATTCATTTTGTAACCTGCTACTTTACTAAGAGCTAGATATATTTTAAAACTATTCTTGAGTATCTACATTCTAAACTTCTTGAGTGAATGGCAAAAGACACTAATATAAGATGGATTTGTTAAAATAGTAAATTGATTTAAATTGCATGTGTTAGTGAAGCTCAGAAAAGAATCCTAGATTTGTTAAATAACATTATACTTCCACATACCTATGTAGAGTATCATCTAGAACATTAAAAAAAAATAAATCCCATTCAATGCAAAAAGATCATATCAATTTCTGTTTTAATGCCCATTGAAAAGACCAGATAATAATATCACATCAGGATCTTCTAAAGGATGACCTGACATTTCAAAATGAGACATGCCATTCAAAGTTTAAGTAAATCTTATTTAAAACACATACACACAGACAGACAGACAAACTTTGAGTGGACTGTGAAGTTGTAAAACAATTTTCTGTATTTTTTCAGATAATTGATTTCTGAACACAGTCTGCTCCCTGAGCAATTTATGGTAATAATAAAATTAGAGAACTTTGAGTAAAGTCTGGAAGATTATTTGTAGGGTATATTGTGGAGTTAATTCCAGTTCAGGTATTTTTAAACTCAGTAGTCTCTATGACTATATGCATACACATATATGTCTTTGATATCTAACCACACTCTAAGCCCTCCAGAGTGCCAGCTTGAGCTGTCTTCATGGCTTTTGGAACAAATTGGTCTCAAACTGTGGAAGGAAAACTATTGAGAGCCACTGACAAATTTACTAAAGGTCCACTTTAGCCCCAAAGAGCTCCAAAAATGTTTCAAGGTTACCATCTCTGCAAGATTTCAGAACATCTGCTGATTAGATATGATGAGAAAATTCCTTATCTGGTGTTCCCTACACTTAGAAGATCACAGATTAATTAAATCAAATCTCTACCTTATAAGGATAGTTTGAGGATCAGGTAAGATAATTTTTGCAAAATGCCTTGCAAACCTCAAAGTATAATATGAACGCCAATTTTTATCATAAAAGTTCTCCTGTATTTGTTTCTTTTTAAATCAGCCTTGGTACCTTATAGTTCCGTCTCATGCACATCTTCCTTGACTGGAATTGGGCTTAAGATAGTTCTGTTCCATGCTCTAATGTTGGCTCGCTTTATGTCATGGGTCCAGCCATTTTTTTGTTTCAATTTTTGCACATAGATTAATAGGTCTGAGTAGGAAGCGAGATCCATGATGGGCTTTGAGCTGTTGGGATAAAACATTATATAAATACAGTACATTATTATTCATGCACGTGCCCAAGAGTTAGCACCAAATCTACCCCAGGGACAAGCATATCTATCAGTATTCTTGAGATTGTATGTAATGGAGGAAAAATGCCCTACTCAGCTGAAGGAAATGAGGACCTTAATGGTTTTTTCTTCCAATTCTATAGAAGGGACTTCTCTAAGTCTCTAAAAATGAAAAAAGCAAAGTCAGAGCTTAAAGCTTAGATGCACTAGAGGTTATTCAATTTTGGTGTCCACTTCCTGAGGATATAATAATATTTATTATTATAAATTGAGGGTCTGAATGTTTAAAAACGCACCTGAGTAACTTATTGTTTTCTGATTGGATCTTGTACATACCTTTAATTAATTTTGTCAATGAGGTCTCTCAAAATTCAGACTAAGCAAGTTTTAATTTAGGTTTTCTGTTCTCCAGATGAAACCTTGTTGCAGAAAAATGGTTCTATTCTCTTAGTCTTGCTGTCAGGTGGTGAGACAAAGTGAAGTAGAACAAGAGGTCAGGATTTATTGGGAATGATGAAAATTTTGTAAGAAGTGTGAAATTAAAAAAAAACAAGTATTAAAGAAAAAAAAAATCTTGTTTACCAAGCATAGGAAGACTGACATGAATGAACAGATGCAGAATGAAGGAAGTAGAAACAGAAAAATGTAAAGCAATGTAATATCCATTACAATTCCAATGAGAATGACAAAACCTATGACTGAATGTTATATAATTCTAGTGACTGAGCTTCTTTAAATATGAGAAAGTGGAATCGCCTTTCTTCTTTGTAGATGTAGAGGACTATGGGTAGGACATACTTGTAAACTTGATTGACTTACTGATTAGTTTTTTCTAATCTCCCCCCCCCTTTTTTTCTTTGTTACAAGAGATGGTTGTTATAAGAGATAAATATAATAAATGTAATAAAATAAAAAGCATCAATAAAAATTTTTTAAAATGCACAAATTTATCTGTACTGCCAAATTAATTTGTCTTGTTCATTTTTCTTTTTTTTAGCACCGTTTTCCTTATTTTAATGGTACAAGAAGAACTAAACAATTTATCCTTATATGTGATCAGGTGTGGTTCTGAAATGTGTTCAGGTAGCTGAACCCAAGTGGGAACATCCTACCTGGTTGCTTTCTCTGTTGTAGAAAGAAAAGGCGGCTTCTTAGAATGAAGCTGGATTAAGTTACAGTTACTGTGTTGAGGGATGAGACACTCTAACAATGTTAGGGGTCCCCAGGTTGGTGATCACAGGTTTTGTGAAAGAATTCCCAGTCCCAGTCTCCAAGTTAAGTTGGCAAAAAAAGGGTTTATTTTGACACTGAGAGTTCTCTGTAGGCTGGATTCCTGATTGGCACAGCAGCAAAGCATTGAGAGACAGAGTTCAATTTTATCTAGTTTTCAATAGCCTGGGGCTAGGGTGTAGTTTCCAGATGAAATAAGGGTGGAGGGTGGTGGGCTAAGGAGTAATCTCCAGGTGAATTAAGAGTGGAGGGTGGTGGCCAAAGCCAGAAGATTCAGGGTTTTCTGACCCAGTGCCCCCTACGCCTCTTCTCCCCCCACCCCCCCCCCCCGGGAAAAAAAAATCAGGGGACCAAAGAGTCTTATTATATAAACTGGACTTGGAGTCAGGAAGTCCAGAATTTGAATCTTGTCTCAAGTGTAGTGAACCTGAGCAAGTTATTTAACTTCTTAGGATCTTCAAAATAAGAATAAAAACACCTTCTCTCCCAGAGTTGCTTTAAGGAAACAATATTTGTAAAGTGCTTAAACATGGTACCTATATATATATGTGTGTGTGTGTGTGTGTGTGTGTGTGTGTGTATGTGTATACAGAGAGAGAGAGAGAGAGAGAGAGAGAGAGAAAGAGAGAGAGAGAGAGAGAGAGAGAGAGAGAGAGAGAGAGAGAGAGAGAGAAGTGCTTAATAAATTAAATGCTTGTTTTCTTCCTGAAAGTCTCCTTTGGGCGCCTATTCTCAATTTTTCCTAGCTGTTTATTCTCCCCTCTTGCTGACCTTTCCCCTCTTAATTTACTTTGATTTTCCTCTGTATATTTTGTATTTCCTTCTTATGTCCATGTTGTATTCCATTATATTTTATACTTAGATGTAAACTCTCTGAAAATAGGAACTGGATTTCTGTCTTTAGCATAATATCTGATAAGTATTTTCATGTTGTTCAGTCATTTTCAATTGTGTCTTTGTCTTTCTGAACCCATTTGGGGTTCTCTTAGCAAAGACACTGGAGTGGTTTGCCATTTCCTTCTCTAGCTCATTTTACAGATGAGGAAACTGAGTCACTCAGTTAGTAAGTGTCTGAGGCCAGATTTGGAATCATCTTCTTGGCTCCAGGTGGCCCATTGGGCCGCCTAGCAGCCCCCTTACAAGGTTAAGTCAACTTTGCCCACTCAAGCTAGTGTGACGGTTCAGAGCTCATAAGTATCTGAGGCTAGATTTGAACTCAGGAAGATGAGTCTTTTTTACTCTAGAACTGGCACATTATCCACTGCACCACCTAGCTATCCCTGACCCATTAGGATATTCAATAAATGCTTTTTGAATTAGATTGATTTAAATAGATTGGGCAACTCATTATATGAGCTTAGTATTGTGGCTTACAGAATTGTTCTTCAGGATGCTCAGATTTGGGAAACCAGGTCTTTTTGCCTTAAAGACCTTCTCTCTCTCCATGACATTCCCATACCTTTTAAGATGGTAGTGACTTACCCAAAGTGACATAACTAATTTGTGACAGAATTGCAACTAGAATCCAGGTTTCTTCAGCTACTTTTCCCATCCCCCCCACATTATGTTCTCCTCTAAAGTATACTATATGGAGAGAATTATTTCCTTTTTAAATTTATATATAATCCATATGTTAAAAAATCATGAATCCATGAATCAGCTATACATTGAAATGCTAGAAAAGTGAAAAATTCCCAAACTGAGGCACTCAAAGAAATGTTAATTTGGCCACACTGAATATTTGTTACATTACAAGTGTTACTATTCAGACTTTCAAATGTGTATCTTAGGTAAGGGAAAGTGGGGCAATTTAATGCTGATTGGAAAAGCTTAGATCTTTCATTTCCCTAGATTTCTGAACTATGGTAGAAAACAAATCCCATCACTGGGGGTATTTCCTAGAGGCACAATGTTCATACCATGTTTAAAGGAGCCTATTTCCTGGGTTCTGGCAGTAGGCACTGAATTTGAATTTTAGACTTATGAATACTTGGGAAAACACATGTTCTTCAATACTATTTAACCAGGAAACCTTTTTCAAAGACTGGTAAGGGGGGGGAAAGTTATTTTTGAAATAAGGAAAATTTAAACACAGGAAAACATATGCTCTGTCACTTATTTCATGGCAAATTTTAAGTGTTATTCAGACATTTAAAATCCTGGAGAATTTTCTGATGAGCATATGAACCACTTTGTTCTGAATTTCTAATATGGTGAAGAATGAACACTAAATTTAAAGAAAAGATCTCTGATGAGGAGAAAAAGGGGAAGAAGTTGTTTAAAGATATGATGTGGATGCATAGGGTACTCGTTGACTGATTTCTAGGTTTAAAAGTACGGGTAGAAGATGGAAACAAGATAGGCAAAAGAAAGGGAATGTTATAAGAATAGTGTGACAAAGAGTGACAAAGCTCAGAATGAGCAGAGGAGGAGGAAGCTAAATAAGCACAAAAAACAGTTACAGGTGGTTTGACATATTAGGGGAAAGAAAAAAGTCAACAAAGGGTTAGGGTCATTGCTCAGTGTGGGCAGAACTGTGGTAGTGATAGAGAATAAAAAAATGTTGCTAACAACTTGTTTTGTTCCCATTTTCTCTGTCAAATAGGATGATCTTTGAAAGATAGACAAAAAAATGGCTAATAGGGAGCGGAATAAGTAAGAAATAGCAAGAAGCACTTAGATGTCTTTGATATTTTCAAGTCATTAGACAGAGGTTAACTATGCTCCAGTGTATGAAAAGATTGCTGGATGGGATTGTTGAGCCAAGGTCAGTGATATAATGATTATGATAATAAAGAATAATATGATAAAGATGATGATGAAGAAGATGATGATGATGGTGATAAAGAAGATAATGATGAAGATGATTGTGATGGCATTTATGGAGTGCCTACTATGTGCTCCATGATAAGTGCTTTATAAGTATTATCTCATTTGATCCTCACAATAACCCTCAGAGGTTATTATTACCCCTCTTTATACTTGAGGAAACCAAGGCAGAAAGATTTGCCTGGATTCACACAGCTACTAAGTAAGTACCTGAGATCTGGTTTTCCTGACTAGACCCATAGCTTAGAGTAGAATAGAATAGAATTAATTTACTGCACTATCTCTGTGCCATCTCTGAAGTTTCCTCTTCTGGGTACTCCATCTTTGGAGTATATTGACAATTGAAATTCCTTTTTTTTCTTTTTTTTTCTTTTAAAAAACAGCATAAATTTAATATCAAAGTGTTTAAATTCAAGTACAGAAATTTAAAAACATAATTTCAACATTAAGAAACCATAATTGTTATTCCAATTACTATATACTGAGTATCACAAACACAAATGAAATAACTAGAATAACAATAAATTAACAACAAAAATTATGATAATTTCTCTAACAAGTATTTATTAACTAAAAAGCTTAAATGATTTTCAAGGACCTCAATGGAAAATGTACTACTAAATAAAAGTTATGGACAGCTAGATTGTACAGTGGATAAAACACTGCGCCTGGAGTCCAGGAAATCCTGAGCTCAATTATTATACCTTCAGATGCTTACTAGCTGTGTGACCTGGGAAAGTAATTTAATCCTGATTACCTCAGTTTCTTCATATGTAAAATGAGCTGGAAAAGGAAATGGTGAACTATTCTAGTATCTTAGCCAATAAAACCCCAAATGGCATCACGACTGAAACAACCGAATATTAATAGCAAAATAAAGTAACGTCTTAATCTTTTTTCCCCTCATACTTCTCTGGCCACATAATGGTTATTTGCTTATGCTTAAATAACTGATTTCATCTCCAACAGTGTAACTGATCCTTGGCAACTATATCTAATATAACTAATGTTTGCATGTATTACAATATTAAAAATATGCTGATCATCAAAAGAATTATTTGAAAAACATTGAACATAAACCTCTGGGTTCTATTCTCCACTCTTAGATCAGGAATTGGCAATACTTATAATCCAAAGTTTAAAAAGACTGGTGGCCTACTAAACCCTAATTCAAAGGAAATCATTGAATAGCTTTTAAAACTTATTTCTGACAATTCTATAAATGTATGCATGTTTATATGCATCAAAGGTTACTATATTGAAATAAGAATTTTTCCTTTCAGATGAAGTTCCCTTTCTAAGAAAAACTATAATGAAAAGATCTGGGTTAGAATCCCGAGTCTGTTGCTCACTTACCACCTATGTAACCCTATGGTCTCTCAGTTTCTCAGAGCTGTTTCTTATCTATAAAATGAGGAAGCTAAACTTGTTGACTTTCAAGATTTTTCCCAATTCCAAAAAATGCAAACCTTTAAGTAAAATGTGAATGCTGTCTATTATTAAAGAGTTAATGGATAGAAAAGACAGCTTGGCATACTAGAGAGAGGAAAAAATTAGGAAGACCTGTTTCTGGGTTCAAATCTCCCTTTGGCCATGTACAGGGAGGTGACCCTGGGCAAGCCCCAACTTTCCAGTACTCTAGGCAATTTTATAAGTGGCAGAGAGAGTGACTATCTTTCTTAGTTCTGAGGGCTAGCATTCTGTGATTCTTTAATATTGGGAAGATAAATGTAGAACTGAAGTGAATAGTGCAAAGAATTGTGTGTCTGGGAGAGGGTTGGAGAGAAAGAAAGGGAAAGAGAATGAGACAGAGGAAAAGACAGAGACAGAGAGATAGGCAGACAGAGAGAGGCAAAAAGAGAGATAGACACAGAAACACCCAGAGGGACAGAAAAAGGCAGAGAGAGAGTCAGAGATAGATAAAAAGACAGAGATAGAGATACAGAGACAGAGAGACAGAGAGAAATAAACAGAGATAGATACACATAGAGAAACAGAAAGAGAAAAACAGAGAGAAAGGGAACAAGAGCCCACTGGCATTGAAATCAGAATCAAGTAGTTAATCAACAAAATCATTTATTAAGCTTCTACTATGTTCTAGTCACTAGGCAACAAGGATACAAAGACAAAAAAAGATATGACAGCCCTTACTCTCAAGGCATTTATTTGTTTGTGTGCAGTTATTTTTCAGTCCTGTCTGGCTATTCCTGACCCCATTTGGGGTTTTCTTGGCAGAGATTCCAGAGTGGTTTACCATTTCCTTCTCTAACTCATTCAGCATATAAGGAAACTGAGACAAACGGGGAACAGTCACTTCTCTAGGATCACACAACTACCACATTTTTCAGGCTAGATTTGAATTCAGGTTCTCCTGACTCCAAGGCTGGAGCTGAAGCCACAGAGCCATCTAGCTGCCCAAATAATTTATAGGATGACCTATATTCAAGACCTTTTTTTGTCACTTAGGTTTTATTTTTATATTGTATACATTTATACATTACTCCCACTTCCTGAGAAGTCTTTGTAAAAAGGTGAAATAGTTAAATAAAACTAGCAATCCCAATGAACTCATAGAAAAGTGAATGTAACATTTCACATCTAAGCACCCCTCACCTTTCTATTTAAACAAACAAATAAGCCCTTCCTCTCCATCCCACTGAAAAAAAGAAAAGGGAAAAAAAAACAAAAACATTTCCTTATAACAAATATACACAGCCAAGCAAAACAAATTCTTGTAATGGTTATATGCAAAAAAAGATTTTTCTTATTCCATACTCTCAATCCATCACTAGTAGACAAATGTTTCATCACTAGTTCTCTGGAACAGATTAATGCCTCTCAATGAATTGAGAATGTAACTAAAAAAAACTAAAAGACCAAAGTTTTTTTTGTTTTGTTTTGTTTTGTTTTTGAAAAATATATAAATAAAATCTATTAAATATAAAATATAAAAATAGCAATCCTGAAAATTAAAAAAGACATTAACCAAACTGAAAATAACAACAAAACTTCCATCAAATTGAAAACTGAGATTTAAAAAAAAAATAAACTGCAACCAAACTAAGGGACAAATGTCTGTGTGACCCTGAGCAAGTCATCTACTTAGTGCTACAGGTAAAGCCTTTAAGATTGTAAGTGGGGGACAATTGCTGATACAAATGCATCAGCACAGAAGTATCTTCTCCATTGACTCCAGATACTGATAAAATCACAGAAATGGATCAAAACAAAACAAATCCACATGTAGTTGTTGTTATCTAACAAAGCTGATGAAGAGCCAGGGTGATAGTGCCATGGGACAACTGGACACACACATTGAGGTAGACCCCCATCCTCTCAGAGTTTCCAGAGCAAACCCGATGCATTTGAAAGTGCTCTTGAAACACTGAGATCTGTAGAAAGCAGGGGGAACGATGATCGAGGCACATAGCTAAAGGTTTTGACTTTGGAGTTCTCCTAACGTGACATTTCCCATCTGATGCCACAGAGGCAATGTTGCTTTTGTCACAGCCAGAGACAAAGTGAAATAGCTGCTGGCTGTTCGGAGAAGTCAGAGAGAGTTCATGTGGCAGACTGATGGCTCCTTCTGGAAGGAAGCTGCGCCACCCTTCTAGGACCCAATTGCCCAAGTGGTGGGTAGAGCTCCAAGGCCTCTCAGCTTTGAAGAGGTAAAACACGGCTGGGTGGGAAGACTTCCAACCAGGACACTGAATGCTGTGATTTCTCCGGCTTCTCTGTTGAAGGGTTAAATCTTTTTTTCTCCACTCTATTTGGGCTTGCTGCTTTTATAAACTTACTTCAAAATTCTCTCAGAATTCTTCTAACTCGTGCTTCAGAATAATTTTCTTTCTCACTTTTGTAGACTCAGAACGAACGATAAACAAGAGGCAATAGAATTATTCAACCCTTGATCATATTTTAGAACCAGGAATACTGAAAGTTAGCCCAGGTCAGCAAAACACTGATCATTAGCACAATTCCTCTTTTCCCTGTGTCCCAGTTGTTTCTGACGAGCCATTCTTGAGGCTTGATGCCATAAAAATCAATAATAGCCGATACTTATATAGTGGATGTCATAGTATGGCATTTCATCTTCATAACAACTCTGAGAGCTAGCAATCCCATTTTACAGGTGAGAATACTGAGAGGCAGAGAAGTTCAATGTTTTATCCAAGCTCTTTGAGCTAATAAGAATCAAAGGCAAGATTTGAACTTAGGTAATTCTTGATTCCATTGTCCTTTTCTCAACAGCTAATTGTTTTCAAGTGGTAAGTGAACTGGGTCTGAAGACAAGAAAACCCTGGATTTGAATCCCATTTGATGCTTGGTATCTGTGTGACCACTGGCAAATTCCAAACTTTCTGATTCCCAGTTTGCCCACCTTTGAAATGGGGTTAATAATTTTTCACAGATTTAAGTGGAAAATGCTATCAAACACTAGGAAAATGCGAATTATGACCCTCTTTGTCGAAGGTGATTGGCTGAATGAAATGTCTGCATGTTCATGATGTATGTGCACACAAGCCTGGGTATATAAGAATGAAATTAAGGGCATGTAGGAGAATCACAGAACCATGAAATACAAGAATGGGAAGGACCTTAGAAATCATTTAGCTCAACCCATTTGTTTACTGGGCAGTTCTTTTGATTTCCAGTCTCGGTCTACTTTCCTATCTGGGCTTTGAGTAAAGATAGCATGACTTTCTTTTCTTGGACTAGTCTCCAAAGTCATGATTTAAGTGACTGAAACATTTTTAAGTCATTGTCTTTTATTATTACAAGCAAAGTGATAGATTTAAATGAATTAAAGTTTTATTCATACTCGTTAATAAAAAAGTTGTATGATCAGTCAATAATAGCAAGCATTTATTAAGCACCCACTATGTACGAGACAACTTACTAGAAGCAGTAGGGAGCCAATGGCATTGATCAAAGATGACCTGGTCACTTTTGTGGCAGTATGTGGGTTGGACTTGAGTGAGGAAAGACTTGAGGAAGAGAGACCTGCTAAGAAACTCTTGAAATAGCTGTGTAAATGGAAGGAATGGTTCAGATGAAAAAAATATTGTGGAGGTGAGAATCAACTGATTTGGCAAATGCTTGGACAGATGGGAGGAGGAGAAGGGAGGAATTGAAGATATTTCAGATGTTATGAACTTGGAAGACTGGAAAGATTATGTTGCCTTCAAAGGAAATAGAAGAAATGTGGATTGGGGGGACTGAGAATGAGTCCTGTTTTGGACATATTATGTTTAAGATGCTTCTGAGATATCCAGTTTGAAATACCTAATAAAATAGAAGCTCAGTAGAGAGACTAAGGTTGGACATAGAGGTCTGTGAGACATCTGCTTAGAGACTACAGAAGGGCCGATAAGCAATAATAATTTGGAGGTTATGGAGGGGTGGTGGTCAGGAAGGGTCAGGATCCAGTGATTCCATGGGCAGAGGGAATTCCCAGTGTGAAATCCCTCTCCACCAATGCAATATATACAACTCCTTTGAAATATCCAGTCTTGGAAAGTTGTTTGGGCACTGAAGAAAAAAAAGACTAGCCCATGGCCAGCCAGCTAATATGTGTCAGAGGCAAGACCTGAACCCAGATATTTTTGGCACTGAGGTTACTATCTATTCACTGGAGTATGCTCCCTTTTTGATGATGATGATGATGATAGCTGATCCATAGTTGAAGGACAATTGTGCTGTAGGAGATAGACTGCTGGCCTCTGAGTCAGGAAGCCCTAATTTCAAGTTCTGCTAATGACAGGTACTGGCTGGGTGATTTTGGACAAATCGCTTAATCTCTGGGTACCCCACGTAATTCTCTCAAATTGTAAGTCACAGAGCACTTGGACATCTGCATTGGTAGATGCCATGCTCCCTCCTGGAGTTCTCTAACACTGATGAAATCACAGCTCTGGCCCATTTCTTTTAAAGCTAATATTAGCATGACACGAGTTTTACAAAAACAGATTTGTCTAAATATATTATGAATATTTAAGTAAAGTATCCATAGTAGCTGACATTTCTATAGCACTTCAAAGTTGGCAAAGGTCTTTCTATTTATTTCATTTTTTTGATCCTGGTAGCTACCTTTTGACATAGATCCCACAAGAATTCATACCCACAATTTATGGACAAGACTGAAATTTTATTTAGAAGATCTATTTATGGTGATCCAGCCAGGTTAGGATTCAGACCACCAGGAGGTAAGTTCCTTGAGGTCAGGACTGATTGCTTAAGTGCCTTTGTCTTCCTAGTGCTAGTCCAAGGCTTTAGTACATAATAGGTCCCAACAGATGTTGAATTGTAATGCTGGTTAAACTCAGGCCTTTTCTGATTCCAGGTCAAGGCTTCTTTCCTGGGCCTCAGGTGCATTTCCCTCTGTTACATCCCTGTACATGGATCCCCCGTGTGCTCATCAAGCAGAAGCCTCCTTGTAGGTGGTCCTCATTTTCTCTGTGACACTGCCATTCCCTCATAGGTGCTACCTGCAAACCCCCTTTTTTTTCCCCTTGGAGTTTTTTTGTTCAGATTCCATTGACTTCCAAATATCATTACCATTGCAAACAAGGCAAATGTGTTTATCAGAAGCTGCAAACTCCTGGAGGGCCTCATAGGATTAATCACGGGTATAAAGTTTTATTAAACACAATTTTTGTTTAATGACAAGCAAGCTCCACCAGTCCTTCCCATTCCAAACCAATCCTGTCCTAAGGGGGTATCTCGCTCAGCAGATTGCTTCCAACAGACTCTCAAGACAAGCCCTATTACTTTGTCATGCACAGAGATATTTTTCTTCCTGGATAATTTGAACTTCCTTAAAAATCACATCTGTTTCATACTTTATTTATTTGTAATTTAAATCCTCAAATTGAATCTTTCATTACTAACATCTGGGCTTGAAATGCAGCCCACTTGAAAAAATACAAATTTTATTTTATTTGTAGTTACCCCCCTTCACTCTGTAGCATTGGTACAAACATTCCCTGGCCAGAGGCAAAACAGCCGGGTATCTGAGAGCTGGGATGCCATACCACGTGTAATGTGGCTCACTTGAATGTCCCTGAAGTGACTGGCAATTTGCCCAGAATTAGACTGAATGCAAGTAATAAGCTGTAGAAATTCCACAATATTGACAATTAGATATCTCTATACAGCAGCAGCTGTGTATTGTTCTCATGGTATATTCCCCTCAAAGTACCTCCTAAAAAGAAAAAAAAAAACTGGCAGAAGGTTGCAGGCAGCAGAAAGGTAATATACATTGTGGGGAATATCTCAAATTCAGATTAATAGGGATGTTTCTATTAGTACAGTTTTTTGCAATGGAAATAATGGCTGAAACGAAACACTGTGGAATCGCAGTTTATAACACCACATCTGTACTGGATAATTGCTATATTTTTAGCATGTTTCAGAGGAAGATACCTACCCTCATTTCCATTCATTGTGAAAGTGAGGAAATTGTCCTCCCAGCACCCCGGTGCTCATCCTGCACATGGAGACTCCTACAACTCTCTTTGGAACTGTTGAAATCCTCTCACCCTTTCAAAATGGCTTCAACCATGGACAAAGGCCTTGTACCATTCTTGGCAGAATAATTAGCCCTAAAAAATAAGTGGTTTGTCTAAAGGGAATGGAAATTTGGGGTGAAACAGGGTTCATCTTCTCACTTGTTATTCTTTTTTGAATAGTTAACCCAGAGGGAGCCATTTGGATAAACATGGTACCTTCTCCTGTGTTCAATGTGTTTCAGAACATTCCTACAGCAGGCTATTAATTCCATGACAATGAAAAAGAGGCAACGGAATAAACAAGAGTTGGGTTTGGGACTACCCTTCCTATCTAAGAGCAGCTGCCCACAGTCAGAGGATTTGAATATTATTTCAAGTCCCACTTTTAAGTTTGCATTAGGAATGGGCTGATCTCTGGGAGCTTGCCCATCATGTCTGTGGGAAGTCCTTTATGTCTGGAGCCAAGTGGCAAACTTTGGGTTTGGATGTTGGATTTTTTTTTTTTTTCTTCCTCTCCCATGATTGCAATGGAAGCAGACTCTTGAAAAGCAAGCCACTGTTTTTCTAAAATGTTCAAATCTCAGGAACAATAAGATGTCAAGTTTTCTATTGTGGATCCTAATTTATCAAGCTAATTACCAACAAAATGTAGCTAAATTGCTGATAATCTTGAGACTGATTAATTTAGCAACAAGACATTGGTGAGTTCTTTAAAGGTTAGCATTAGTTTTTGGGTAGCATAGAATTCTTTCCATCACTTCACCTTTCTATTATCCCCTTCTCTTTAAAAACTATACTTTTTTTTTTTAGTAATACCTCCAGTTTTGGTTCAACGCACACATTTATTTCCCCATTAATGCTAATTAGAGGAGAAAGGAAGATCTAATTTTCTTATCAGGAAGGAAAATCTCATTTGAAACTTGTGATGACAAAATGTAGTTAAAATATTTCAAGGTTATGCATCTTCCCCTCCTTAATTCAATCGGTCAACTGGATAATCAACAAGCTTTTATGAAGTGCCTACTATGTACCAAGCAGAGAACAGAGAGGTAATCTTGGAATCAGGAAGACTGGCATTCTTACTAACTAGGGGACGGTGGGCAAGTTATTTGAGTCCTCCTTCTTTAAGACCTGTAGGATAAAAGGTAATTGTAATGGAAGGGGAGTTTCCTCATTGGGAATTTCCTATATCAAAGTAGCCACAGTTTTTGTCAAAAACAAAACAAATACAACAAAAATGTCTCTGTACAAAGGGCTGAGTATACAAGTACAACCCCTCCTACATGATCTCTATATTCAAGGAGCTTACTCTCTAAAGGGAGGATACTGGTCACAGATAAAGATAAGAGAGAAGAGATTAGCCTAAATTCAAAGTGATTTGGGAGGGATGCTAACAACTGGGGCAATCAGAAAACGCCTCTTGAAGAAAGCTCTGGAGGTGAATCATAAGAGAAGCTAAGAGTTCTTAAGAGGGTGAAGATGAATAGAGGATTTCAGGTAAAGGGACAAAGGGACAGGGACAGGACATGGGGATTGTGTGTGGAGAGCTTCAATTCATACACCTTCTTTTTCTGCTTCTCTGATGAGCCCATTTTTGTGTGTGGGACTGATCATCACAAACTGTCATATTTGGAAAGCACCAGAAAGAACTCTTGACCTGGCACTCATATGACTCTGACACTAACTAGCTATATAATAACCTTGGCCAGATAATTTCATCTCTCTGGGTCTCGGTTTCCTCATTGGTAAATCTGGATATGTGGACCAGATGATCTCTAAAGCCCTTCTGGCTCTCACATTTTATGGTATCAGGCTGTGGTCTAGGTAATTTCCATCAGGTGTGAGAGAGGCCCTTTCTTTGCTCTTCCTCTCTCTTACCTCTGTATTCTCCCAGCATTGAGTCTGTTGCTGAATCAGTTTCTAATGAGGTCAGATCATGATGAGTATTCCCATGAACTGAAGACGGGGCTGAGATGGCATGAAATCTCATCACTTGGGTCCTTCTATTGCCAACAGCATAACATTCAGTCCCTTTGGTACTGAATGTACTCCAATAAAAGAGGTTAAAGAGCTGGTACATTAATTGACTCCAGTACTGATTCCCTTTTATAACCTGTGTTATCAGCAGAAGTACAAGTGTGGCGTAGTAAGGAATATCATTATGAAACAGATTTCCTGGGAGAGGAATTAGCTGGCACTGGTGCTGATCCCTGTTGTAATGAACACACTTCCATGTTTATGAATACAGCTATAGATGTACTCTTAACAATTCTGGGGGAAAAAAAAATCCCCAACAACTCAACACCTCATAGATCTCTTGTGCCTAATGGAGTTTCTCTCTACCGGTGCTCAAAGGGTTAATTTGCAGTTTACTATTGAATAACACAAAATGAGCTGTAAATAATGTAATGATATGTATTGTTAAGTTACATATACTGTACCAGGTGCAAGCACACCCACTCCTCACTTAGATATAATCTGGGGCAGTCAACAAACACAGATGTATTTTAACAAAAAGAGAGGGGGAGAGAGAGAAAGAAAGAAAGAACAAGAAAAAAAAATTAAAATATATGTAAGATAATTTAGCTGAGATAAAGATCCAGGTAAAACTTGGCCTAATTTTTCAGCGGGCCCTCCTCAGCACTGTGTGAAATATAACAGTATTTTGACTCTCTCTCTCTCTCTCTTTTTTTTTTTTTTTTTGGGGAACACACATGAGCCAAACACGTGGGGAACACCTTGACGGGCCTTTTGTATAACTACAAGGAAACTGATAATCCTAAATAAATTACACAGGGAAAAATATGAATCTTTGAATACTAGTAATTATAATGGTTATTTTTCACTTTTGTAGCACCTGCAAATGATGTATATATAACAAAACTTCAAAAAGCTCTAATTAACTTTTTATTTTTTTCCATTTACTGGCTTTAACCAGTTTGCATTAATCGACAATTTTTAGATATATTTTTCCACCAAATATTTTCTGTTACTTTTGAGTGACTGGAAATGACACATTATTGAATTTGTCTCCATGGAATGTGTTGTTTAATCTTTGCCAACCACTTGCATGAAACTTCCTCCTGCTCTTGGTCTCAAAATGCCCCAAGGGAGAAAAAAATATCAGAGTAGGAGTCTCTGTGATCTAAGTAGCTGCTGCTGTGTGGATAGGGCAGCAACATGCCTTTCAGCTTCCAGTGCCAGTCAGAATTCCTAACTGCTCTGACCAAATGTGCAAGGACTCTTCCTGGAAGACCTCCAGGCTGGGTTTTTCACAGCTAGCAGATTACTCTGGGCTATTCAGGGGATAAGATTGGCTGGACCACCAAGAAGACTCGGCTTTGTTCTGTTTCAGGACCTTGGACAAGTCCAGCTCAAAGGAAGGCAAAAGCTCTGCTGGTTATTTAAATGGACACCCGCTATAAAAACCTTGGAGCCAGGATTATTCTGAAGCAATGTGTCTGCTGGCATTCCATTCCCTATTTCTGGTTAAATAAAAAAAAAAAATTAAAAAAGGAAAGCCAAGGCTGCCGATGCTGGGGGGAAGACTGAACTCATGACCCAAGAAATTGGAAAGAGACACTGCTTCCCTCAGGATATCTCGAGAGCAGGAAGAGGGATTTTGGTCTTCTTCAAGAAGGGGTCTTACATGCACCAGCACAAAAGTAAAAGAAGCTATCTATGAGCACGTTCTATCTTAGAGATAGTTATTTTATCATTTGATTCATTCAGCTCATTCTCCACATCCCCCAGACCTTTGGGGTACCCCGATCCAAGCCCAGAATGAATGCCCCCTGAAAGTAGACCCACGTCCAGGACGACTGCATGCAAGATGGCCACTGTGGCCATCTGCAGGACATCAAAGGCTGCTGCCTGATGGCAAGTGGGCTGCCAAAGCTTCTAAAGGGTTTGGCGCCTGCCCGGAAATCGGATGCAAACTGTCCATCTGCTGCATGGCACCAGCAGCAGCTGATTCTTTTGCAGTCCGGAAGATGAACCGGGCCTAAGCCAATCGACTCCCCGGTCCTAATCGCACAAGGTTTGTCCGACCAGTTTCATTAGCCAGACACATGAGCTACAGTATGTGGTTTTTCATTTTGCTCCATACGTGACACGATAAACACCAATGCTGGGGATGGCTTGTGAAACCAAAGGGGACCCACTGCTGCTACTGCCGAGAAAGCATATTGGCAATGTTCAAAGCATATTGGGGCATAACAGTAGCCTAAAAACCCCAATATGGATTAGGACAGCTGACCAGATGTCTTGACTGACATTTTTTAACATGTTTCAAGGGTGTCCCTACAGGACATAAATGCTAACTATACATCTGTGTACTCCCCCCCCTCCCAATGAAGTATGGTGCATTGATACTCTGAATGTAGTTAGCGGCTCCAGTGAGAAGAGAAAACTGTGAAATGCTGAGATGGTGCTTGTTGCTTACCCAGGAAGTGCTGGAACCCCATTTGGAGGGAAGAATCACATTCAAGGAGAGAGGGAATGAGAGGGATGCTGGAAGCCTTCCTTCAGAACCTGCCCTCGAGGAAGAGTGAGAGATCTCTGGGGAGAATCACCTCATTCACTCGCTTTTCTCTGCAAAGGCCTTTTTGAGAGGTTCCTGCAATTTGGTGTCATGTGGCAAATTCAGTTTTGTTCTGGACTAACCTGGCCTAGGCTGTTGCTATCGGGACGCCAGGAATACGAAGCCTTTCCATTATGTGATGTTTTTGGAACATGGCTCTGGTGGAGACCAACTGGAACATGTGTGTGTCTAGGGGGGGTGTAGTTTGGAGATAAGAGTAGTGTCAGAGGGAGAGGGGCAAATTGAAAGTCCCCACTCTAATCAGAGACAGTTTGAAGTAGGCAATCAGGTTAGATGTTAGATTTAAACCTCAGGGCTTCAGTGTATAGTGTTCAAAGCTGGGCTGGTTGATGGTTGCAGAGCATTTATTTAGAGATTATCCTACCCACAGGTTATAGGGTTTGTTTTTTGTTTTTTTTTAAGAGTCAGTAAATACTGAATATTTACTGACTCAAAATTGTCTAGATGATGTCAGGAGACGATCATGTGCCTTCTTGACCCTGGGAGCAAAGCAAGAATTAGGTACCGAGTCTGCACTGGAAATAATCCATCAGAATAACTCATTGGCTTTCCTCTTTCCTTCTTTTTGTAAAGGTATGTTTTAACTGTTGATTTTTGTGTTTAGCTCATAGGCTTTTAATTGATTTTTTTTTCCTATTTCAGCCCTTTCAAATGTGATAAAATTGTAATTGCAGATGGACTCGGACTGTTTATTAGAATCCAAATTTTCCTGTGCTTTAAAAGTTTCTTTTCCTTAATTTAAGTCCATTTAACAGGCATTTATTAAGTACTTACTATATACAGGGTCCTGTGCCAGGTGGTAAGGGTACAAAGCCAAAATTAAAAAGTATACAAGTAGGGGCAGCTAAGTGGTGCAGTGGATAGAGCACCAGCCCTGAAGTCAGGAAGACCTGAGTTCAAATGTGATCTCAGACACTGAACAGATCCTAGCTGTGTGACCCTGGGCAAGTCACTTAACCCCCATTGCTTCAGAAAAAAAAAAAAAAAGGATACCAAGTATCCAAAGAAAAAGTATACAAGTAAGCAGCTACAAAGTAGAGTCCAAATAACTGCCCCCCCCCAAAAAAAACCAGTCAGCTCTAAAATACTATGATGATCCAATTAGGAAGCATTTATTAAGTGTCTATTGTGTGCAAAATACTGGGTTGGGATGTAGTGATACAAAGACAATGAAATACAGATTGCTTTCAGGAAGTTTGTATTCTACTGAACAGAGAAAAATAAATAAAGATCATTTGAGGAGAGAGAACACAGTAATAACTAGAGTAATTATTAAAGACTTCTTAAAAAGGCACCTAAGCTGAGTCTAGTTACATTTGAATCTAATCACTTTCCAAGTCAATACAAATGTCTTTTACACTAAAGACTGGGATTTAGAGAAGGAATCTAATCTTGCATGATTTTGGACAGGTCACCTGACTTTTGAGGCCTATTTCCTCAACTATTTGATAAGATCACCTCTAAGGTGCTTTTCAACTCTGATTTTCTAATTTGAAATATTCTTATGGAGTTTCAGAATGTTAGAGTTGGAAGGCACCATAGGAATCAATTAGTCTACCCCTTTAATTTGTAGATGAGGAAAACTGAGGCCCAGAAAAGTTAATTGACCTGAGGTCATGTAGTGAGTTGGTGTGAGAAATGAGATTGAAACCTAGTTTTAGACACTTTCTGTTATATGAAGTTATTTTTCTCATATCCATGACAGCTGTCTCTAGCAAATTCTTCTAGACATTACCAACATTTTTGGAATGTATTTAGTTTTTAAAATAAGAAATAAATGGATTTCAAAGACTTTGGGATGAAGGCAAATAAAAAATTTGCTCTTGAACTTCAAATTCAAAATTTCAGTATTTGATCTGATTCATAGTGAGTGCATTACTCGAATATTAAGATAATGCCCTTTAATTCTGTTTAAAATTGCTTAGATTATTAATTAAATTAGGGCGCTAAGGCTAGGAAAATGGTTTCTCTAACCTATAGTTTCTTTCCTTTTTCCCCTTCATATAAAAAAATTCTGAACTTAACAAACACAAACTAAAACGAGCACTTTCATAGATTGTAGAATAGAAAGAGGATGTTGTACATACCTATTATGTACAGCTTATTTTCTTTTTTTAAGTATATGACAAATTCAATATGTTATTTTTGAAGCTATTCTGCTGGTCTGTTACCTTCTAACTTTCCTTCTGGTACAGTAGAAGAGATTTCAATGACCAGAATCTTTTCTTTTTTCTTTTTGGGTAGCCATTTCCCTAACTCCCTTCTCCTGTTTTTCCTGTTAAAGAAATTGAGGGGAAAACAACAACAACAAAACTTTAGTAACAAATATGAATAATTGAGCAAAGATAATTCCCACATTGGCTATGTCCAGAAATGTATGGCTCATTTTGCACCTTAAATCCATTTCCTCTTGTCAGAAAGTGACTACAGTACGTCATCATTGTACATCATCTGGTGTCATGGTTGACCATTGCATCAATCAGCATACTTAAAGCTTTTCATTCTGGAGAAAAGAAGTGGTTATGATAGCTTTCATGGCAGTAATAGCTTCTTTTTTAAAATGCCTCAAATATTTAAGGGGTGTGTGTGTGTGTGTGTGTGTGTGTGTGTGTGCGCGTGTGTGTTCAAATTCTTTTGCATGACCTGGGAAGGTCTACCATGAAGTATCAGGTAGAAATTTCAGACAGATAAATTTCAGTTCAAGATAAAGATAATTCTAAACAATTATGGTCATGTAAAAGTGGACTGGGTTTCTGGTGGAGAAAATTGATTCCCTTCTATTGAAGAGAGGTCTACAAGGTGGATAATCCCTTTTTGAGTATGGAACACAGGACAATCTTGGGCTTGCATAAATTGGACTAAATGGCTTCTGTCTTCACAGAGAACTCTGCACTTGTCTGATTCTTTAGGGCCCTTGTGATCTGACTGATCTCCTGGACTCAAAGTTCACTGGGATCCATTAGTCACACATTGACCCAAGGTTCTAACAGCATCATTCTCCACATTTCTAGCATTTGGTATACTGCATATATCTAGAGCTCAATGCATTTTTCTACTAATGAGCTTATTTTCAACAATTTCATGAGGTTTAAGAGATAGTTGAGATATTAGCATGTCCACTGGAAAGTCAAGAACATCAAGGCTGGCACAACTATCTAATTTATCTGAGATTCTAATTAGTTGCCAGACCAACAACTCTGATTTCTTGACTTACATCCTAAGTCTTTATCTGTTATATCCAGCTGCCTCCTATCCAAAGTAGGGCAGCAAGAATTGGAATTCATATATGCTTTTATGCTAGATTAACAGAATACAAGGCTTAGAGTCAGTAGGCCTGGGCTGGAGTTCTGCCTTTGCAGGGTAACCTTAGGAAAGTCTTTATCTCCTAGTCCTTTCCCTTCCTATGGGTGCTCTACCCAGAGGAATGTAAATTTTGATCTTTGAAACCTCACAAAATATCTTGGGGCTTTTGGGTTATATTTCTTTCTTAAGAACCAGGCCTTAAACCCAAATCATTTTGGTTCTCATTAATTGGCCAATAATAGATGGCAAACCAAGCTCCACTTAGTCTTTGGGCCTTTTAATTGCCCCAGAATGAAAGTAAATAACAATTGTTTCTGTTCTGGCCAGAAACCCTGAGAGTTCTCCCTTTCCAGATTGAATTTTTTTTTTGACTGGGTTAAAAAAAGGCCATTCTTTGCCTCATTTCTTTCTTACCTAGTCTAATTACCGAAGGGACAATTGCCTCAGTCAAACTGACCAGTTAAGACTTTAGCTTAAAAAAGCCAAGGTCTCCTGCTGTAACCAGGCCATCTCCAGCTGTCCTGATCTATATCCTGATGCTGGATCTAGATGGCTCTGGAGGGGAAAGTGAGCAGGTGCTCTTGCCCAGCCCTCCTTCAATTCAATCCAATTCACTCGAATGTCATGGCATCCCCTCCCTGATATCTTGGTAATTTTCCAGAAAGAAGGACAAATAGCAACTACCATTGAATGCCGAGATTGTTTGTCTTTGGGGTGGTATTGTTAGAGTATAAATTGTTTTTCTGGTTCTGTTTACTTTACTCTGCATCAATTTATGCCAGTCATCTCAAGTTTCTTTGGAACCCTTTCCAATTTCTTTCCAACAGTCAATAATATTCATATACCACAATTTGCTCAGTCATGTCCCAATTAATAGACATTCCCTTAGCTTCCAGTTCTTTGCAATAACAAAGAAATTTTCTATAAATATTTTTCTATAAATTTAAATCTAGGATTTTCCATTCAGTTGTTGCAGAATGAATTCCCAGGAGGCCTCACACAGAGATAATAGAATAAAAACGGTTATTGATTAATTAATGCTAGATGGACATTGTAGATGGACACAAAATCAGGTCAAATGGTGACTGGCATTCTGAGGTCAGATGAACAAGATATAGGAGACAATGAACTCACCAGAAAAGATCTCAAAACACCCAAACCTGTTTTTCCCAAATCCTGTGATTACTGTAATTGTATTGATATGAGCTATTAGGATATATCTATAAGACAAAAGTTTATTTGCAAATTGAATTCAATTTTATAGACATTTAGCAAGCATCTACACTGTGTAAAATACTGAGCCAGGGGCTTAGATTTCAAAGGCAAATGAAAAATCATTCCTGTCTTCAAGGAGCTAATATTCTATAGGGTAATCTTCTTTATGGATTCTGGCATGAGCAGCAGCAGTGTCCAAATAGTCAGTGGTAATCTAGAGACTGGATAATGAAAAATTGGTGAGAACAGTCATTGATTCACCAGTTGTGTTTTGTCAATTAAAACATACTTTCATTTCCTTTGTCCCCATTCAAACAATCCTCACTCTGGCTAATGATTAAAAAATCAGGAGGCTACTTAGATGAAAATGTCCAGACTGAAACCTAATGGTACGATTATTTTTATATTGCTAGTGAGCCTTCATTCTAATGAGACTTCTGTAGATTCCTTTCCCTAGCCACTAAATCCAATCTCTTGCTCATATGAAGATGAATGCACATCTGCAGTATCTATCATTCTATACCAGATGACACTGAATTACTGAAGGACTGAATGAACACATCCAACATTTGAAATGGTGTAGGTTCATGGGAAATCTCCCCACTGGAAAGTCAAGAACATCAAGGCTGGCACAACTATCTAATTTATCTGAGATTCTAATTAGTTGCCAGACCAACAACCCTGATTTCTTGACTTACATCCTAAGTCTTTATCCCTTATATCCAGCTGCCTCCTATCCAAAGTAGGGCAGCTGGACATAACAAAACATAAACAGCTAGAAAATTATTTTTGTTATTTTTCATCTTCAGAAAAGTTACAAATGTGGTCAAATCTTGATAAGAAAAATCACAATTAAAAAAGAATGGATAGATCTGTGAATTCAGTCCATACTTAGAAGACAGCTATAGGAACATCATCTCCATCAAATAGTAGGTAGTCTGAACTGATTCGTATTCTTAAATTCACTGAACAAAAGCAGATTTAGACTTTTTTGCCCTTTCTTTGCAGGAAGCAGAGATGGTAAGAAACATAAAGAAAGGTAGAATCTTGGCTACTGATGACCAATTGGAAGCTTTCAATTTATTAGGGCAGAGAATACTTATTTGGAACAAAGGGTACAAAGAAATTTGCTTTGTACCCAAGAAACCCATTTCAAGATTCTGTGACTGTGGGAGATTCTTTGATGGGGCAGTGAGTGGTTCAGTGGATAGAGCACTGGGCCTGGAATCAGATAGAGCTGAATTAAAATCCTGCCTCAGATATTGACTAGCTGTGTCTCATTGAGTAGGTCATTTAATCTCGATTTACCTCAGTTTCCTCATCTGTAAAATAACAGCACCAACTTTCCAGGAATTCTTGTAAGAATCAAATGAGATAAATATATAATATATACATATATATATATATATATAATAAGTGTTTATAAAACACTTAGTAGAGTGTTTGGCGCAGAGTAGGAGCTATATGAATGCTAGCTAATATTATTACTATAGTTCTTAATTACCTCTTGGCAGTGAATATTATGTTGTATTAGTTATTTGATTCAACAAAACAATATAAAGAGTGATTGATAACTTACAGTAGATAACATAATGCTTTGAAGTTTGGCAAGGATTTTGTGTATGTTTTTCCATCTTATTCCTACAATAATCCTATGATGTGGGTGCTGTAGAATTATTATTTCATCTTTATAGATAAAGATGATATAGATAAGGAAATCATGTCAGAAGGATTAAGGGACTTGTCCAGGATTACATGACTAATAATTGTTAGAAGTGAGATTTGGAGCCAGATCTTCCTAATCAGAAGTCCTGTATATTTCATGTATGCTATTAAAATTGGGAAAAAAAATAGAAGTGATTATATTAAAAAACAACTAGGATGTTTAGAAAAAAGGCATCAGTACAAGAGATTGTATGTAATATTATTTATATGTATGCCCATGGGATCTGGGATATTCCTCCTATTTACAGTCATTGTATAAACCTGGAATATTTCACCTACTTTCTGGACTTTGGGTTGGACTGTGTCTGTGTGATTAAGTATTTGGATGTCAAATGCAAAATTAGTCCAGACATCCAGATGGCTTTGATTATACAAGAGCAAACAGTTGTATATTTGACTGAATTCTTCACTTTTTATTTGGTTCTTTGCATTGTGTAGATGGAAAGGGGAAGATTCCTACATGGCTTCCCTATGTTAATTTTTGGATGCTGTTCTTATGTATTTAATTTTTATCTACTATACAAAAAAAAGATACTTAGTAGTTAGTCAACAAGTGATAGCAGGAGAACATGGAAATTTCTTGAGGACAGGGACTATGCTTTTGCCTTTTTAGTATTTTTAGCACAGTATCTGATCCCTGGTAACCATGCAGGAAGCATTCATTGAATAGTTGCTCCATGCCGGGCACTGTAGTAATGCTGGGGACACAAATACAAGTAAAAAAAAAAAGATATTTCCTACCCTCAAGGAGCTTTCATTCCAATAAAGGCAAACTGTATAAAAGGGAGCTAAAAAAGAGAAAGGGTACCCAGAAAAGGGTATGGTAGAGAAGTCCAGAAAGTCAGAAGCAGTATTGGAAGGAGAATGGAGGAATAATGTTTAAATATTAATAAATGCTTGTTGATTGATTGACATTCCCTCCCCCCCTTAACACAACTGTTCTTGGGTACAAAAACAAATCCATCTTTATTCTGTTCTTTGAATACTTGACGTTTCAAGCAGCACATGGAGGAAATTATGACACTATTCTGCCCATCTACCTTAGATATCTCAAAGGAATTAATATCTAGGTGTTCCGGGAGAATCCCACGGTCATCGCTATTATTTCATTTCTTTCAAAAGTCAGGACAAATCTATGTTTTATAGGCAGAAGTTCTGATTCTAAAGGTCTTGTCCTTCATTCCCAAAGAGGACAAACATCAAGGAGGTGATAGCACAAAATGCAAGTAAATTAGATTTAAGTGAGGGAGGGCTGTTCAAAGTAACCAACTTCACTTTCTCCCTCAGGAGCCATCTGGGTCTACTGGCCTGTAGTGAGTCACAATGAATCCAAAATCTCTAGTGAAGAAGTGTCAAAAGTCTATTCTTTCCTCAGTCATGTTGGGCAGTCAGAACCTAGAAAACCTGTTGTGATTACTGTAAAGGGCAGAGCAATAATGGATTCTAGAAATGGAAGTAATGATTGATTGGAAGGATAATAGTTTTGGGGACTGCAGATACATTGGGACCTTGTTCCAGTAGACATCTTTTGCAGCCTTCTTTGGATATGCATAATTTACCCAATAAAAACTTCATAGAAACCAAATTCTAGTAGTAGGTCCCCCTAATATCCATCACTTTCTGATTTAGGGCTTAGTTCACTTACCCAAGGATCAATTGGGAGAAGAGGAGGAGGACACTGAAAAGTATTCAATTAAAAAGTCTAACAGATTATCCACAGAGTGGGTACTCTAATTGATTCATTGACTTATTCATCCACCAAACATTTATTAAGTAACCACCGCATGTAAGACATCATGGCAGGCTCCAGAAAGATATATGCAACAACTAAGAGTTATCTATTTATCTATCTATTTATTTTGGTATAGCTGTTGTCTGGTCATGTATCTTCAAAGCTAATGTGATGTACTAGACTCTGCCTTATAAATTTTCCTGGAATAAATGAAACAATAATAAAATCTGATATTTATATATCTAAGTTATAGCATATTTAATGCAAAGGATTTTATATACATTAATTATCTCAATGGGTCTTCACAAAAACTCTCTGGAATTGGTTAGTGAAAATATTATTATTCCCATCATATGACTGAAGAAACAGGCTAAGTGAAAGAATAGGTAACTAACCTGGCATTACCAAATGAATAGACATACTTTTGCCCTAGAAATATTTCTAGAATTGAGTTCATGTTTGAAAAAAAATAAGTCTTTCTTTTTTCTTTTTTTCCATAATGTTACTATGAATACTACTTGAAAATATTTTCCTTTTCAATTGATTTGCAAACTTTGTAATAAAATTGCTTTAGGAATTAATTAGTTTCTTTAGCACTGTAATGATGATGACAATGATGATAACAATAATAATAATAATAATAATGCTTTTTTGTGGATCTGTGCTTTCATTAGTATAGGGAACTCATGAGGTATTCTTCAAGAAGGCATTCTGGGAAGAAGGTGGAGTAGATCAGAAATTTCCAGGCTATTGTAAATATCCAAATTAAGTATAAAGAATAGATGAAAAAAAAATTTATCTATCGAGAAAGAACTGATAAATAGAAATAGTGAAGAATGTATATATATATACATGTATGTATATGTGCATACACACAGACATATATATATGCATGTTTGTATGTGTACACATATGTATATATATACACACATATATTTTATATATATATATACATACATACATACATATATATTTGTGTCTAATGCTAGCCATTTCTAGGATTGGAAGAAGGGAGGAAAAAAAGAAATTTACATGATAACTTTGATGTATATTTGACCGTAATAGCAAATTGTACATAGTAGATTTGCAGTTTCAGGTGCAATCTTTTTTTTTTTTTAATTGTACTATGTTATGGTTTGTTGTTAGATAAATCAGAAAAATAAAAGTAGAATTTAAAAATCTATATACATGTGTATATGCATATATAATATAATTCACATGTGTGTTTATATGTGTATGTGTATACACACACATATATAAAGAGAGAAAGAGAGAGAGAGAGGAAGGAAGGGAGCAAGGGAGGGAGGGATGTTATAATCTCATATCAACTCAAGCATTGATTTAATGTTTGTGCATTTGTTGTTTATACATCCTCCTTGTGTGTGTCCATCTTAGTGCTGTTTGTATTTTCTGATCTACTTGCCCTTGTACTACAGAGCTTGTGCTTTTGCATACAGGGCCCAATATTATACTATACAAAGTTAGATGTGTAATGAAGACTTCTTAATTGTGATGACAATGATAAGTTAGAAGGCTCATTTTATGTTTATTTGATAAATGTAGCTCAAGGAAAAAGACTCAAAGTTTTTGATTACACTACTTTCTTTTCACTGTTAAAAGACATCCACTATGCAGATTTAGGGTTAATTGGACATTTATTGAGGAAGTGTGGTTTGGTCTAGTCATCCATCTTTTCCCTGATATTTTATAAGAAAATGTTAGAGCTAAATTGAATCTCAAAAATCACAAAATTAGGGATTTGGAAGGGCTCTCAGTGACAATCTAGCCCAATCGACAGCCGCTGCACAAATTCTTAACAGCTTTTGGCAGGGAAGGAGGGAAGAGATGGAGACGTCTAACTTATGAATCAGAAACCCTCAGTAAGGGTAGCATTTTCTGTGTTAATGCAAGTAAAATGAATAGTCTACTTGGATTCCAATAGAATTGTTCTTTGACCAAGGCTGCATTACTGAGTGACAGAAATGTACATAAATATAAGGAAATTATAAATTAACTTTAAATGGATTTAGACTCCCTATATAAATGCAAGCCACCCCACAACCAATTACTAGATCTATTTGGAGTAATTTATCAAACAGTTATATTTTGTTTTGCTATGTTGAAATTCCAGAAAATTTAATAACAACATACTTTCTGGAAATTGCATTAGCACAGGCCATTAATAAGTTAGACCCATAGAGCTGCATGTGGGTGTCAAATATTGCCATTAGCAACGTAGAGTTAAGTGAAAACATTGGTTATCATTTGAGTAGAATTTTTTAAAAAATCTGTGATAATGCTGAAGGACAAAGTCTTCAAGAAATTCATGGTATCCTTTGAATTGTGAGCTTTTCAAATTGTCCAGAGATTAGAATGCTGCAACTAATCTGAGCAAAGAGGAGTGGAATGGACCGGAAGACTGAAGAAAAAAAAAAACCAAATCAATAGGTAGAATTACCTAGATGTAAAATGTAAGATTTGATATTCCATACTGTTAAAGAGACTGGTCAGTGATCTAGAGGATGTCATTTGTATAAAGAAACTAACCAATAATTATAAACTACAAATGTTGCAGCCTGTGGGGGTTTCATAATTATCTGTGTTATGGGGGGGGAGGAAGAGGAAAAAGGGAGGGAGAATCCATCTCTGCAGTCCATTATGCTCAGTGGCCAACCAGTTCTGAGGTCTCATAAAACTAAGAATTACTTTCTAATCCAATGACATTTGGAGCAATGCCTTTTTTCTTCAGTTTTCTTACTTTGATTTTTGGAATGAAATAAATTTGCATAATGACCCTCAAGGAAAGTGTGTCTGTGGTCCATTATCCCTAATCATTTTTATTTCATTTGAGGATTTTCCCATTGTTGTAGTATCAGTTTTTCCAAAACAAAGACCATCCATTAATCGTTAAAAATGGAATCTAGGTACATTTCAAGACTACCTTTCTAATTGTGAAAGGAAGGAACAGTCAACTCCCCACTCTGGTCAAAATTAATGGGTGGTGGTGGTGGAAGTGTCTTAGTTTTTACCTTATTTTCACTCAGACTTTTTGGTCTGCTTTGTAGCTATTTTTATTTTTGTGATAGTTCTAAAAATACAACTCTTCAGATACAGGTTTGACAATTACAATGGATTTTTGTACAAATACAAAATGATGATGGTTGGGTCACCAGATAAAAATGCATCTAATTCTCAACCTAAGTTATCAGTGATTTCATCGAAAATATCAGTATCGTCTCTCGGAGGTTAAGGTTGTACAAGATGGCAGTCACTGAGGCAAAACACACAATTTGGCGTGTTCCGACAATGGCAGGTGCAGTAATGGGCTATTGTCTCCATCCCCACGGCTCCCCGATCGTTTCCCACCCTGCCTTTCTTTCTTGCCATTATCATACTTATTTAGCAGCCTTATATCTGCTGCATTTAGAGAGACTGTGAAAACCTGGTTCAGAAAGGCTGAACTTTTTAATTGTGGTGGGGAATAAGTTAGCGAAATGAATCCCCGGCCTTCGAAAAGATGGGTTTTGTTCTTCCTTCTAAGTCCCCCCCTTCCTAATCGCAATTCAACACCCTTTCCCGGCATTGCTCTGTATAAACTTCATGCTGCTAGACAAATAAATTCTTTGGAAAAATGCACATTTTTATTTGGAAATAATGCCATCTCTTTGTTAGATTTGCAGCAATCCTATTTTGCCTCTACTGTTTTTAAGTCGAAAATGAAAAATTATATAGAAGATGTTTGTGCTTCTTATTGTACGGGATGGTATGTAGGTCAGCGTGCTGCACCACGACAGATAAGGCACAGTGAACAAGTGTTCTGTGTACTTACAAGCAAATATCAGTCATAATAGAAGTAGACAGATCTACAAGAGCGTTTTGGCTTAGGAAATGTTTCTTGTCATTAGCATTTAAAAAAAGCTAGGAGATTCAGGCCTATCAGCACCGATTCACAGCAAACCCTGGCTTGCACAGGTTGTTATCTGTTCAGTACAGAGGTGCAGCTGGTTAGCAAATGGATTTGCAGATTTTTTTTTTTTTTTGCAGGGATGAGTAAAAAGGCAAAGAATCAGGTACTTACAACCCATTCAGAATGTAACAATTTTGTTTGTGTTATAAACCAAACCTTCTGTTTTTGCAAACTGCATTATTTTTAGAAACAGAACCCAGGGAAAAAAAAACCCAGCTGATTTAAAAAAAAATCTTTATTCATATTCCAATATCCCTAAGGGCTCTAATATCCATGAAGTAATACCAGCAAAGGGAGCCATAAGGACGGCAGACTTCCATGATTCAGTTTACAATTCTGCTTTATTGTGTTAGCAGTCAAGTCAAAAGGCAATATCTAATATTTTTTAATTTTTTTCTCCATGCAGGGACTCGAATGGAAGGGGGAGAAGGTGGGTGATTTGAAGGAGTGTTGTGCGAGTGTCTTTGTGTATATGTATTGTTATCGATCTCGTAATTGGGCAACTAAGGGCAAGCACATTCTTTCTTTTGAGGGGAAATAAAATCTGGGGAGTTGATGGTCATGATGGAGGTGGATTTCAAAACAGAGAGATTATAAGAGACATTCTGGTACTATAGTGATGTGGGGGTGTGGTTGGGGGAATGAGATGATTGAATCATTGAGAAGCTCCAAGTGCCTCTGCTGAGAAAGGATAAGATATGTCTGAATATCCCTACACCCCAAGTCTGAGCTCATTTGCCTTCAAGCTCACTAAAGGATTTTGGTCTTTGGCTTTTAATAATAGAAGGGGTATATAAAAATGTCAAAAGCAAGGGAAGGACATTCAGGGGAACTGAGTCAAGGGACACATTGCGCAATGGGGAGCATCTACGCAGTCCTGCAGTGACACTGTCAAGCCGTGACTTATGTCCGATTTAGCATGTCCTAAAACATTGCACCAAAAATCAAATCTGAGGAGTGGAAGATGGAGATGGGATTCCCATGAATGATTAGGTGAGTGATCAAGCAATCTAACAGCTTCGAATATGTCACAATTACTGCTCAAGGAGAAAATATTTACATTCGTCGCTTTCCACTTCTTTTTGGTGCATTAATAGGAAGGTGATGGAAACCTGTCCAATAAATCCAGCTCACTCGAATTCTCTGCTCCATCTCAGGTCTTAGATCAAAGATTGGAATGAAAGGAGGGGGAGATAATAAAAGAGCAAGCGGAAATTAAGGACTCTATTGAACATTCTGGAAATATTTGACAAATGAAATGCTCTGTTGAAGTACAACACCAAGTTTTTGATTACAGTGCTTTATTAGGAAATAGACAATCAGCTACTTCACTTTCAAATCAAGTTTCTTTGAATTATTTTATTCTGCTTCCTGGCAAGGTGAATGTTCTTTCTTAATTAAATGCTATCCTTCATTCAGTCAACAAATGTTTAGAGAGCACCTACTATGTGCAAAGCATTGTGCTATTTCTTTTTGAATGATTAGAAATATCCGAGTGCAGTACGTGAATCTTGCTTTTTATTTTTCCTGGATAATATTATGCTATATTCTCTCTAGTTGGCACTGACAGGGAAGATTTCTTGACTGGGACTCAAGGGAAATTTGGAAGAGAAAATGTGATTTTCCATTTCAAATTTCTAAGGCACACATATCTATGTATTATCTATATATAGAGATATATTTTTATATATGCGTATATGTGCTTATATACATATATTCATTAATTAGTTTAACTCAACCATCCTATCATAAGTCAAGGTACTTTTTAGTATGGAATACACCTTCCTTCTCATTGTTGGCTGCTAAAGCTTACAAGGGGAGCTAGGTGGCACCATAGTGCATAGAGTGTTGGGTCTGGAATCAGGAAGAATCATCTTCCTGAATTCAAGTTCAGCCTCAAACACTTGCTAACTGTGTGATCTTGGACAAGTCATTTAACCTTGTTTGCCTCATTTCCTCAAATGTAAAATGAGCTGTAGGATATTTTCCAAGAAAGCCTCAAATAAGATCATGGAGAATCAACATGACTGAATGACAACAAAGATTAAGTGAAGCTCAAAGGAAAAGATAACTATAGCTGAAAGAGAACTAGGAGTAATGATGAGATGAAAATGTCATTTGTTGCATGCTGTGGGCACAAAGAGATATTGTAAGTCCTTGTTTTCTCTACTAACACCACAGAACTTGCTCTTTCCGGTTCTGCAATCTAGTTTTCCTTTTCGTCTTCCTTCCCTCTTTTCTTTTCATCCTTTTCCTTGGTCTCTCTTTCCCTCCAGCTCTCCATTTTTTATATTTGGATCCATGTGCAATGGAATTTTTTTTCTGCAGGAAGTTGCTACAAGTAGTTATGAAAAAATACAATGGAGGAAGGAGTTAGAGTAGAAAAAGTGAAAATGAATATTAGTTTAAAAAAACACTTCAACACCAACCAACTATGGTCTTCATTGTTCAATGAAGAAAAAACATAAATTTTCAGTACTTCCATGCTACAAGTCAAGTCAGCAAGCATTTATTAGAGGCTTACTATGTGCCAAGCTAAGTGCTAAGTCCTAGAGATATAAACATTGATAAAAGAAAATAATTCCCGGACTTACTGGGGAAGACAATATGTAAAATGGAGCTGAAAAGGGGAGATGGGAACAGACAAAAGAAGAAAATCAAAGTCCAAAGAATGGAGGATGGCTGGCCTAAAGCTAATCCTAAAATGGAGATTCTAGGAAGAATTTACCAATGGGAGAAAAGAAGATTCATGATTTCAGTGGGATAGAAAAGAATCTCCACCTACTCTCTCCAAAGTAGATCAAAATCCCTTGGTGCTGTAGTAGGTCTTAATGGTGATAAGTCTTTTAAGACTTAATTAGATGGTCCCTGTGTGACTGAACAATAATTAATCAATGGACTATGCTAAATACCACTCCTCTATTTCATTTGGGCATGGAGATGACCCATATTCTTGACCACTTAAAAGGTCCTAAGTACTATGAACAAGGATGGAGACAGAATAGTAAGGCTATTGAAGTTGGATTGGAATCTAAGAGTAACATTAAGATATCACTTTAAAGTTTGTAAATCTCTTTACGGATATTATCTCAGTTGATCCCCACAATAACTCTTTAAGGTAGGTTTCATAAACTAGATAAAGTAATTGAGATCAACAGAGTTGAAATGAATCTTTTAGGCTCATAAAACTAGAAAGTATCTGAGGTAAGATGTGAACTCAGATTTTCCTGACTGTAAGTCCACCTCTCTGACCATTTGCCTCCTACCTGCATATGTCCTCAAGTACAGACCTTCTTTCATGTATAATCCTTAGGGTATATTCTAATTAAGACCCGACTACACTTGACAAGTATATTTTACTGGTGACAATGATGGTGATCCAAGTTTGATAAAGCTCCACCCTCATTTTGCTGTCATTCCTGATCTGGAGAACATTTAGGACATGATCCCAAGGAATGTTATTTATCCTTCATACTCAAAAAGGACCAAAATGACATCATGATGTTGGGGTCAAAGTAAGTATGTGTGACTGATCAATTGGACCATTATGGGCTTGGAGGACCCTATCATAGGCTGGGCACAAATATTCCATTTGAACATTTGAGAGGGAGATATCTCTAGATTTTCATGTATCACATTTCTTTTTAGCTATTGAAATTTTGCTTTACTCATAGAGCACAGTGCCTTTGATGCAAACATGTGGTACTGGTTGTTATTATGCCAGTGTCTCCCATGTCTCACAATCGATAACTAATTTTTTTTTTTTCCGGAGAAATCTTGAGAACGTCCTTGTATTGCTTATTTTGACCTCTGTGTGAGCTTTTGCTTTGTATGAGTTGTCTGTAAAATAGTCTTTCAGGTAAACATACATTTGACATTTGGGCTACATGACCAGCCTATCAGAGTTGCACAGTCTGGAGGGGAGTTTGAATGCTTGGCAGTTCAGTTTGAGAGAGTATCTCAATGTCTGGTACCTTATCCCACTTGGTGATTTTCTGAATCTTCTTAAAACAATTCAAATGGAAGTGGTTTAATTTTCTGGCATGGCACTGGGAGAGTAGAGATGCTGCAGATAATCTAAAAAAAAAATCCAATTTTCTCCATTTAGCATTTAAAATTGTCACTGTTGTAGGAGTCCATGATACTAGCATGCTTTGTGTCCTGGTATCCCTTGGTCCAGATGAAGAAGGTGCATTATGAAAAGACTGATTCCACACTTAATTTTCCAAAAAGTATTGAAGCATTTTTTCAACCAAAGAACATAAGATTTAGAGGGGGGGAAGAATTTTAATAAAAATCATCTATGTTGGGATTCTTTACCCAGAATCCAGAGAACCTTCTCCTCTATGGAGAAATTTCATGGAGTCTATAAATTTGTGTGGAAAAAATAAGCCTTTATTTTCACTAATCTTTAAATGAAATGTAGCATTTCCCAATCATTATACCAAGAAAGGATCCATGGATATTATTAGCAAACTGCCAAAGGTTATGCCATGACATAAAAAAGATTAAGAATCTCTGTTCTAGTCTATACAAGATAAAAAATAATGAGGAAACTGAGGCAAAATCTAATTTGCCAAAGGTCAATTCAGTAGCAGTGTTAGGAGCTGAATTTAGTTCACGTGGCTCCAAGCCTAATGTCTATATTTATGATCTAATTGGAAATGAATCTCTATGGAAAAACTGTCAGTCTCAACAGATGACAAGACCACATTTAAAAAGTACTATGTTTTTAAAAAGCATATTTAACACAAAGGATCGACTAAAGTGAATCAGTTAGGTATTGTAAAAAATCCAAGAAATCACTTCTAAATGAAAAACACATTTTGTATTGTTGTTGTTCAATCATTTTAGTCGTGTGATTCTTTTGATCTCATTTGGGGTTTTCTTGGCAAAGACTCTACTTGGCAAAGTAGACTTGGCAAAGACTGGTTTGCCATTTCCTTTTCCTGTTCATTTTACAGATGAGGAAACTGAGTCAAGCAGGATAAGTGACCTGCCCAGAGTCACACAGTTTGTAAGTGTCTGAGATTGGATGAGTCTTTCTGTCTGATCTATTCATTGCACCATCTAGGTGTCTTACATACACACCACATGAGACCAAACATACATACAAGGCTTAATGACCAAAGGAGAATTGTTTAATTTCATCCACCCCAAAAGGTAGAATAGTAAATATTTAACAACTTGCTCTCTGAAAAGATATGCCTGACTTTTTATTTTGCTGCATTTAGCCATTATTTTTCATCTTTTTTCTTTCTTGTGAGGCATTTGGGGTTAATTGAATTGCCCAGAATCATACAACTAGTAGTGTGTTAAATGTCTGAAGCCAAATTTGAACTCAGGTCCTTTTGATGATGCTCTATCCACTGCAGCATAAAGCTGTCCCTCTTTATTGCTTTTCAAAGAACAAGACCACACATATCTTATTGTATGTCTAGTGTTTGCTGGTTTCCAAGGTGTAAATACACTGAAAATTTAACAATTGGCATCCAAAAGCAAGTATATGATGACTCCATCACACATCTGTCCTTTCCTCAACTTAATTTTAAAACCTTTAAGCATTCTCTAAGCCTGATTTTTTTCTTTTTTTCTTTTTATTAAAGCTTTTTATTTACAAAACATATGTTTTGAGTAATTTTTCAACCCTGACTGTTGCAAAACTTTCTGTTCCAAATTTTTCCCTTCTTCCCCCCCACCCCCTCCCCTAGATGACAGGTAGTCCAATTAAACATGCTAAAATAGGTCTTAAATTCAATATATGTAAATATATTTATACAGTTATCTTACTGCACAAGAAAAATAGGATCAAGAAAGAAAAAAAAACTGAGAAAGAAAACAAAATGCAAGCAAACAACAACTTAGAGAGTAAGAATGTTATGCTGTAGTCCACACTCAGTTCCCACAGGCCTCTCCCTGGGTGTATATGGCTCTCTTCATCACTGAACAATAGGAACTGGTTTGAATCATCTCATTGGTGAAGAGAGCCATGTCTGTTAGAATTGATCCTCACATAATCTTGCTGTTGCTGTGTACAATGTTCTTCTGGTTCTACTCATTTCACTCAGCATCAGTTCATATAAGTCTCTCCAGGCCTTCCTGAAATCATCCTGCTGAGCATTTCTTACAGAGCAATAATATTCCATAACATTCATATACCATAATTTATTCAGCCA
The DNA here is from genome assembly GCA_023553655.1 of Myrmecobius fasciatus. Taxonomy (NCBI): domain Eukaryota; kingdom Metazoa; phylum Chordata; class Mammalia; order Dasyuromorphia; family Myrmecobiidae; genus Myrmecobius; species Myrmecobius fasciatus. The sequence goes on along the minus strand of JAJPUD010000331.1, from coordinate 95,737 downwards.
CTCTCCAACTAATGAGCATCCATTCAGTTTCCAGTTTCTAGCCACTACAAGAAGGGCTGCCACAAACATTTTTGCACATGTGGGTCCCTTTCCCTCCTCTAAGATATCTTTGGGATATAGGCCCAGTAGAAAAACTGCTGGGTCAAAGGGTATGCACAGTTTGATAACTTTTTGAGCATAGCTCCAGATTGCTCTCCAGAATGGCTGGCTCTTTTCACAACTCCACCAACCATGCATCAGTATCCCAGTTTTCCCACACTCCCGTCAACATTTTCCTGTCATTTTAGCCAATCTGAGAGGTGTGTAGTGGTATCTCAGAGTTGTTTTAATTTGCATTTCTTTGATCAGTAGTGATTTAGGGCACCTTTTCATATGACTACAAATAGTTTTAATTTCACCATTTGAAAATTGTCTGTTCATATCCTGTGACCACTTATCAATTGGAGAATGGCTTGAATTCCTATAAATTTGAGTTAATTCTCTATATATTTTAGAAATGAGGTCTTTATCAGAACCTTTGAATGTAAAAATGTTTTTCCAGTTAATTTCTAAGCCTGATTTTTAAAAAGACATTTTTAAAATTAGTTCCCAATGAATAATTGTAGCATAACATGAATCTTCAGAGAAGAATACAACCCCCACTTCCCTTATGGTGAAGCAATAAACCATCAGAAGCACTTTTCTTGGGATTTCAAGGGGAATCTGTGAACTTGGAGAAAAAATTGGATCTCTCTATTTTCACTGAGCTCTAGTTGAATTTTATATTTTTTCAATTATCAATATAGGCAACAAACCACAGTAGTCTTAGCCTTTACCAAACTGTCATGTGGGTTCATAACATTACAAAAAAGATTAAGAACCCTGCCATGCTTCTTTAACTAAATCTTAATAATCTGGTTTCTCTGAGTCTCCCTTCTCATTTCTGGCCCTTCCATTGGAGAATCTATACTAAAGTCGGGGAGGGGATGCAGGATCTCCTACTTATTATAGATGAGATCTCAAGTAAATTACTTTTTTTTCCCTTGAGACCTCAGTTTCCTTATCTGTAAGATGAAGCAAGCTGACTAGGCAATCTTTCTATGATTCCTACCAATTTTGCCATTCAGTAACTCTATAGTCTTTCATCTCCACTTTTGCCTTGACTCCTGGTCTCCCACTCTTCTTTCTATGAGTTTAGAACTTTGCCTCCCCCATTGATGATGGGATTTTACTCTTTATACTTGCTCTCAAAGGGAATCCAAGGAAAGGAGTGAATCTGCTTTTTTGTCAAGGATTGAACCTGGGTTTTAGTTTCTTTAGCTGAGTATTTGAGTTATTCAGAGTTTAAAAATATATCTTCTATCTTCTTAATTTCCTTATATGTTGTGTGTGAGTAGATATACATATGGATATATATGCACATATGTATATACACATATACATACATATGTGCATGTAGACATAAATATGTATACACACAACAAAAGGAGGCTGACAAGCTACATATAGGAGGAGATCATATGTGTGTATGAATTTGTGTAGGTACCTTTATACAGAACTGAAGAAATTGTGAAATTGAAAAACATAAGACTAAAAACTTGGCCCACTTCTAGGTGACCAGGAGGCATTTATGTGGAAAATTCCCTTCAAGATGGCAAAGGAAACGTTTTGAAACAATGGTAGAAACAAACATTTTCTTTTTTGGTGTGTGGAATCCACTTCCATGTTAAGACAGGTTGCCATGTGGTGAGGAAAATCTGCATCAACTTCTGGTAGTGAGCTGGAGTCTTAAATTAAGCTATATCACATTATTTAATGTATAACACAACATAACGGCAAAATATACCTACAGGAAGAATCTATCACCTCCAAAATTTTAAAGTGGTATGTCCCTTCCTCCCCCCTCCTTTTTTTTTTTTTTTAAAGCTAAAGTAATCATCTGTTCACATAGCGGCGTTAACAGCTGAAAAGACATGGCAGGGAATTGAACAAATTCAACATTCATGGCAGACAGATTTTCTCCTTCTGTGTGTGTGGATTGGACATGACTGTGAACAGTTGGAGGTCAGACCATCACTAATATGTAGAAAACTTTTGATGTTAATTTACCATTAAAAAATATATTAATTTTTGGCAGAGGTGTGAATATCCTTGTCTTGCCTAAAGCTTTATTTCTATGATACACAGAGAGATAAAATCCACACTGGGCCAATTGGAAGAGCAAGTAAACTTTTTCCCTTTTAAAGCTCTATTTTGTTGCTCATTGCAAACATGGAAAAGATTTTTTGTTTAGCTCACTGAAAAATCTCCCTCAAATGACCCAAATGATGAGAGAGGAACTGTGACTCAAAAGAACTCAAAAAAAAAACCCCATGCTTTATAGGTTTAATTTTTATAGGTCTCCACAAACCAGTCTTTCTAATGGTCAATTTAATTTTGACTATATTTAGCAAGCAAACATTCCCATTGAAGAGACTAGTGTGTAACATTAGAGGTGGCTTTGTCTTTACATGGCAATTTAATTCAAGAAGCATTTATTCAGCACTCTAGGCACTGAGGATACAATTACAGCAAATGAAAATAATCCCTAACTTCAAGAAGCTTGCATTTAGTTGTAGAGATACAAGTTGAGTATGGGTTCCCTATTGAAAAGAGGATTCACTGTCTTCTTCAGGAGAGTTTTTAATATAGATTTGTCACTCAAAAGTCTGATTGTGTAGTCATGAATGTATCAAGTTTCAATACTGTCTAATCTTTTGGATTACTCTATTTCCAACTACGTGAACAACATTTGGGGATTGTAGAATGCTTTGGAAAATTTTTGTATTTTTTTTCTTTATGGATTAAGAAAACAAGAGAGCTTTAATTGTATGAATGAAAAAAACATAATCATTTTTGACACATTGACATCTGACATAAGATGAAATTGATACTGGAATCTGCTCTGAATAAATCTCTCCATACCTGGCTCTGTTTAAAATCTCCACACTCCCAAACTCCCTTGATTTCAATTTCTTCATTGTTACCTTGGATAATAGGAATTGCTATTGGGTTTCACAATTTTGTTGCTATTATTTTAAAAGTATATATATATATATACACACATACATATATGTGTGTATATGAATGAAAAGTATGTATATGTATATATGAATGAAAAGTATATGTATATGTATGTATGTATATATATGTATATATATATCAATGAAAAAGATGGTTTTCTGAAACAAGGGAGTTAAGGATTTGGGATCTCTTAGTGTTGAGTTACTCTCCTTTCTACTCCCCTGTTCTATGAATGGATACCAGTATATGAAGTTGATGCTTTGGAAACTCCCCAGGAGCAAATTCACTGAAGCCTTTTAAATCCTCCGAAAATACTTGCAAAATGCAGTTGGGCTGTCTTTCAGCTGTGTGCAATTCTTTGAGTAGGCTAAGTATGTGCAGATTTTAATTTTAGTATATGTTCTTAATATATTTTGTCCTAGACAGGTATAGGAAATCAGATTAGTAAACATTTGTTAAGCACATAATGTAGTCCCAGTATCATATTAAGTCCTTTTGTAGACCCCAGAAAGGAATAGGTTGAATTCTATATAGTTTAGGTAGCTCAGATTTACATAAGTAAAAAGAAACTAGCCTCAGTCTCTATCTCTGTCTCTCTCTACATAATACACTTATGAGCATATATCAATATATGTGTGTATATATTATAATAAAATGCTAGTTTGCAAGACAGAAATTATAGCTAATTTAAAAATTACATTTGATCATAAAAAAGATCACTTTTGGATGGGGTAATTAGAGAAGGCTTCATGAAAGAACAGAAGGACTTGAATTAGTAGGCAGAAGACAGAAGGTCATTCCAAGTAGGGGAACAGCATGAATGTAGAGTTAGGATCTTTCTGGAGATAGATTAGCCTGTTTGGGTCATAGGGCCCAGTTAATTTGGAGGAATGGTGAGAAACACAGTCACCTTCACAGGAATTGACTGGGAAGAATGTTCTGGGTCACTGAAAGATGGTTTTGGTCCATTTTCATCAGTTTTTCACGTTTTCCCAACAGAAATGTAAGATGAACTACAATGGCTTAGAATAGTTAATCCTCTGAACTGTTTTTCTTTTTTTAAACATATTCTGATGAGGAAAAAAGAAAACCAAATGGTTGGTTGAGGCTTTTCTATCCAATACATTCAATAAATTATCTCTATTAGTTATTGGAAATACCTGAATTTTTTTCTTCAAAACTGTGACTGACTTAGAGATGTCATATCTCATAATAGGTCGGATATGAGATGGCTAAATTGAGATGTTCTCTCAAGTTGAGTGAATATTAGTTTTGTGAACTATGATGAAAGTTTGAGTATTTTGGGATGGAGTTGGGAAGGTATAGAGAACAGGACAAATCTAAATACATATGCATTGAGCAACTTAATTAGAAAGCTCCTAGAAATCACACTTCCAGATCACCTTCTTCTCCTCCCTCATTTTATAGATTAAAAACAAACAAACAAACAAAACAAAACAAAAAACTGGGGCACAGAGTAGAAGCAGCAGAAATGGCCTTGGGGGTTCTGTCTCTTAATCCAGCCTTGTTTTCCCTATAATAGACTGCCCTTGCTGCCTTCCCATCCTAGGCTCTCTGTGCTTGCCACTAATTTCTTTGTCCTCTCTTTTCTAATTTTCTCACCATGTGGAGTCTAGAAATACTAAAGAATATAATCCTTTTTTTTGGAAGGTCAATCATCTAAGAAGACAGGAATATATCTCATTTCTGATATTTTAGTCCCTCTTGAAGCTATCTTGTCAAAACTCATTAACTTAAGAAAAATTTTCTAAAGTAAAGAATGATGGCCTTTTAAAAATCCAAATTCTACTGAAAGGCTAGGTTGGTTAAACTGTCCTTACACACACACTCACACACATGTTTTAATCAAACTATCCTACCTACTTCCTTTCCTTCCCCAAACCTGCATTTAATCAAAAAATAATAATAAGAAACAATAATAAATAAATAAATTCCTCCTTTCCTTCCCTAAATCCACATTTAATTAAAAAATAATAAAATAATAAAAATTAATAATAATAAATAAAAACATTTAATCAATAATTGCTATGGAAAATGAAATCTGTTAGTGTTCAGGTGAAAGAAAACCATCCTGTAGGACAAATAATACAACTTTAGGAACTAAGTCGGAAACAAAACCAATTACTTGGGCGTGATGTGAGTGACTCTCTGAGGGCTAGGGGAAGCATGGGGGAATCTCAGAATGATAGTCCTATACAAATTTGCTTTACGGGATGCTATAAATACGGATCCCCAGCAAGAGCAGTTAGGAAAAGAAGAAATGAAGAAGGGGGGAGTCATTCTGAGTGTCGGAGTCTCTTTTTGCAGGAATTCTCTTGTCACTTGTGAAGCTCTGCAGCCCATTCCAAGGCCCGCTGGCACCGATGTGGGTCTGCAGCCCTCACTTGGCACAGTCCCTTCCTGTTGCTGGCAGGGTGGAGCATGGACCTCTCTGGCCTCTTCCTCTGTTGTTTGCTGCATGAGAGCCAACCATTGTGGCCACTCGCAAAGGCAAGCCTGGCAGCGGAAGGGCCCAGATGCCAAGCTCTGGATTGGACTTCTGTTCAGTTTGTCACCGGCCTCTTCCCTGGCATCTGCCCTGGCTTTACAGCAGCCTGTGTCGCCGTCTGCAGAGCTGGGTTCAGGATTAGTCTTCCGCTGGCTAGCATGCTCATTTGGTCACTGTTTCCCTTTTGAATTATCCTTGATTATGAGGAATGTGCCTTCTTTCCCCAGCGCATTCCACTCAAGGTACAGGTGCACACAATGTGCCTTCAGAGCTGAGAGGGAGAGAGGGGCTGGGGATGGTCTTTGAAATCACTGACCATTGTTAGCCGGAGCGCCTGGAAGAGAAACACCTTTCTTCAATCATGAAAATTTAAAGGGTAAAGGGAAAACTTGTATTGGAAGCATAAATCCACTCATTTTCCTCTATGGAATAGCCTTTTTTTTTTTTTACCCCCATAAAGTGTAGCTATATTTCTTTTTTTAAGAAATGAATCTCAACAGGGCTCCTTTATGAATTTTTTCTTAATATTTGAATTTCATGTTCTTTTGTTCCCATGAAATAGCAATGGTCCTTTTGGGCAAGTCTGAAAACTACAGCTTTTCTCATCACCTTATCCTATGATGGAGACAAGGCACACAATAGAATAATAGGCTTAAATCTTAGTTTTGGAGCCGAAAGGGACCTAAAACCATTGAGTCCAATCCTCTCATTTTATGGAAGACTTGTATAGAGTCACACAGCAATAAGGATCTAAGGTGATAATTGAACTCAGGTCTTCCTTAATCCAGATTCAGAGCTCTAACAATTAGTCCAAGGCCATTGCTCTGTTCAAGTTTCCAAACTTCTTCTCCAGTGAAGAATGTTTTTCTTAGAATATTCTTAGAAGAATGTTCTTAGAAGAAGAAAATCTGATAACTAAAGCTTACAGTGAACTGAAGAGAAAAGATTTTTTTATAAAAATCTATATTGGGTAGAAAATCAAGTCAAGTATAATTAGCATTCACCAAGTGCTATGTTTGGGCCAAGCCACTGTGCTCAGGACTGGGGATACAAAGAAAAGCAAAAAACAAAACAAAACAAATAAAAAACCAAAAGCAAAACAGTAAAACAAACAACAACAAAAACCCAATCCCTGCCCTCAAGGAGCTCACATTGCAATAGAGGAGCTTCCATTCTGATTGGGATAGAATGCTTGCTCAGGGATGGTTGGAATGGAAGAGAGACAGAGAGAGAGACAGAGAGACAGAGAGAGAGAGAGAGAGAGAGGGACAGAGAGACAGAGAGAGAGAGAGACAGAGACAGAGAGACAGAGACAGAGATAGAGAGACAGACAGACACAGAGAGACAGAGAGAGACAGAGAGACAGAGACAGAGAGACAGAGAGAGACAGAGAGACCCAGAGAAAGAGACAGAGACAGAGAGAGAGACAGAGAGACACAGAGAGAGAGACAGAGAGAGAAGCAACTGGGATTTTGTTTCTCTTTTCTCTGATCAGGAAAATGGCTTTTGAATTAGAAAGGACATATCACAAAAGACTGATGAGGAGGTGAAACTCAAGATAAGTAGAGAGATAATTAAGAAAATATTTGCCCTTGATGACTTCAAGTCACAAGGCTCAAATGAATTACATTTTGAGTGTGCTGATAGATTTTGTGGAAATAATTGTCAAGTTCCCTCTGATGGCCTTTGAAAGTAGAGAATGAGAGGTTAGAGAGGGGAAGTAAATTATGTTTATAGTCTAGAAAGCAGAACAATTTTCCTGGAACCCTAGTTTTGGGGAATGTTTATAGACTGGCTAAAGGCTACCTATGTCTGAGAGGAGGTGGGGTAGGAGTATGTACAATTTTAAATATACATTAATTTTATTAACTTTACTTCTATGCTTTTGAATAAAAACAGTATTTTACAGCTAAGCCATACTTCTGTAATTGACTTCTAGGTACTATGCTAGTATAACTTTATAAAAATAGTAGAAAAGGAAGAAGGTGGAATTTGTATTATGGGTGGAGGCTGAGCCAAGAAACTAATTAGGTACATTATATAGACCATAACCCTAGACTAATGAGTTGAGCCTTGCCATTCACAGAGCTGAGGAATTGAAGGTACAGTGTCCTGAGTTGGAGAGGTAATAGAATAATTAAACTTTTCCCTGGTTATACTATGTCTGGGATACCCTTCAGTTCAGTTCAGCGACAGTATTTTCCGAAGAATATTGATAAGCTGGACTATGCCTATAAGAATGATCACCAGGATGGTGAAGAACCTCAAGACCTTATTACATGAGGATTGGTTGAAGAAATTGGGGATACTTAGCTTAAAGAAGACAAAACTTAAGAGGCATATAATATCAATCTTAAAATATTATGAATTCATTTTCAGAGAATCGAGATTAGATTTATACTACTTGGTTCCAGAGAACATAAGGAGTTATAGATGAAAGTTATGAGAGAGGCAGATTTTGGTTTGATGTAAGGATAGACATCCTTACAGTTAGAGCTTTCCAAAGCAGAATAGTCTCTGAGGGTTCATCTTAAGTTCTTTAAGCAAAGGCTGGATGATCACTTTTTGGAGATGTTGTAAAGGAAATTCTTCTTCGGACATAGATTGGACTAGATGAACTCAAGTTCCTTGAGATTTTGAGACTCTATAATTATGTTATTTCATAATAGAAATAATAATAATAACATTTACATAATGCTTTAAAGTTTGCAAAGTACTTATGTTATCTCATTTGACCCTCACAATGTCAGGTTTACTTTTTTTTAGTAAAAGTAAAAACTATTATTATCTCTAATTTTACAAATGAGGTAACTGAGGCTGAAAAAGATTGAGTTACTTCTCCAGGATCACATAGCTAGTTAGTGCTGAGACAGAATTTTAACTAAGACTTTTTAAATTGCAAATATAGCACTTTCTCCTTGCCCTCAATGATATACAACTTGACAATGTACAGGACCTAATCCTTACATGACATAAGGTTATCTTAGACCTGGCCAGATCATCAACAGATTTCTGTGTGCTTTATTTCTTTTTCAAGCATTTATGATTCTTTAATGGTAATTGCAACTAGCTTTTAATATATTTATAATTTCATCAGGTTCCTATTGGTTGCCAGTTGACCAAGTATAATAAATCCAATTGAGGAAGATTATGGATAACCCTTTTTATTTGAGAAAAATGGGAGATTAAAAATATCTTAAAATATTAAATTAAATATCTATCTGGTCTTTCTCCTTGGAAAGCTAGCAATCTATTTGGGGAAATGACAATTTCAGGCAAAGACTAAAGAATATTAATCTCTGAGACATCTGTATTCTAAACAGGGAAGTTCTATAGATGGTGGTGGGAAGGGATAAGCTTCTTTTATGACTTTTTGGGTTCACAGTCAGTTTAATTACTGGAATTATAAATGTGCTTATTTCAGAAGCGTTGTTCTTGAGGTGCTATCTAACTCAAATTTCCTCTCTAAATATCCAATAATCATTTATTAAGCACCTACTATATGCATGGCACTGAACTATGCTGCTAATGCTACTTTCTCACAGTTAGTTTTCATTAAAATTTAGAAGTAATTATTTTAATAACATTTTAGATACACCAAAACTTTCTTCCAGAGCCACATCTTGACATGGAGATGATTTCACATTCCCGAATGCTATAATAGAAGGATACAAATTCTAGAGATCTGGCAGCTCTTATCTTTTTAAAAAAAATAATATTAGCTTTTTATTATTCAAATTACATGCAAAAATAGTTTTCATCATTCACTTTTGCAAAACCTTGTGTTCAAAATATTTTTCCCTCTCTTCCCTCCTCTCCCCTCCCCTAGACAGCAAGTTAAATATGTATAATTCTTCAAAATATATTTCCACATTTGTCATGCTGCATGAGAAAAATCAGATCAAGAGGGGAAAAACACAAAGAAAGAAAAACGAACAAGCCAACAAACAATAACAACAACAAAAAAGTGAAAATACTATGCTTTTATTCACATTCAGTCATCATAGTTCTCTCTTAGGATGTGGATGACTTTCCATCCCAAGTCTATTAGAATTGCTTTGAATCATCTCATAGTTAAAACAAAACAAAACAAAACAAACAAAAAAACAAGTCCATTGCAATTGATCGTCACATCTGTATACAATGTTCTTTTGGTTCTGCTCATTTCACTCAGCATCAGTTCATGCAAGTCTCTCCTGGCCTCTCTGAAATCATTCTGCTCATCATTTCCTGTACATTAGTAAACCATAACTTATTCATTGGCAGCTCTTATCAAAGTGCTGAAAGTTCTTATCAAACTGGCATGATGATGGACTGATGATACAGCTGTTTTTAGGAACCAACCTTGCTAAGACGGAGATGCTCATCATAAGTTTGACCATTAGGAATGGACTTCTTTGGCTACAGCAATTCTTGAAGGCCATCTGCTAAGTATGACCTTAGGTAAATCATTTATTAGTCAAGGTCAACATCGCTACTCTCCAGTCATGTTGAGATTGTTTTAAGAGATTATACTTAATTTGATATTGAACCTTTCTGTATCTCAATCTCTACACTTGCAAAATTAGAGGGGAAGTTTAAATGAATGATATCCAAGGTCCTTTTCATCTCTAAATCTATTATCTTACCTTTTGAATCAATATTATAAAGATTTTGCTATTTGCATTGGTGGAGAAAAGATCTGCCTTGAAATTGTAGTTCCTTGAAATATTGCAATAGAAAAAGTCCTTGGTGTGGGACTTGAACCCAGAGGCCTGGGTTCCACCCATCACTTTGCCCCTTGCTCAGTTACTACTTACATGATTATAGTTCATTGGTTGAGTCTCTTTGGCTCATTTAAAGTTTCTTCCTGCTTTGGAACCCAGGATCTATATCCTCTGACATGTATTCCCATATGGTGTTTAATTATAGTTGGCTCATGCAAAGGATGAGGAACCAATAAATAAGAATTTGGGGAACAATTAAATTGATGTTTCAATTCTGCCAAAAATATTTCTAAACTCAGTTTCTGCTATTGTAATAAATTCAGTTCCTTCCCTCCCCCCAAAGTTATTTATTTATTTTTTTGCTTAGGCAATTGGGGTTAAGTGACTTGCCCAGGGTCACACACAGCTAGGGAATGTTAAGTGTCTGAGATCACATTTGAACTCAGGTCCTTCTGACTTCAGGGCTGGTGCTCTATCCATTGCGCCACCTAGCTGCCCCATTTATTCTTTTATTGAAAGAACAGAGACTCTAAGACAAGACAAGAAAAGTGCTCACCCACAACTCTCCCCATTTGCTTAATGATTATATTAGTGTTGGCAGCACAAATTTGTGGGATATCAAAAATTTTTTTTCTTAAGGAAAAGGAAAAGGTCAGGGTCCTAAAATTTCATAGGATTCATTTTCAGTCATGTTATATTTATGAGGTTATATATTCTAACACATCACCAAAAAAAGCAGGACTTCCTGCTACAAAATCTCTGATAGATGTCTAGACTGGCTTTTGCTTCAATAATTCCAATGACACTGCCTACCTGAAGTAGTCCATCACATCCTTGGACAGCTCTCATTCAAAGTTTGACATCTGAAGATCTGATTTGACCACTAGCTTCACTGATAAC
>JAJPUD010000331.1:70936-84480 GCA_023553655.1 Myrmecobius fasciatus | reverse complement strand
CTTTCTTTCTTTCTGTAACTTACAGCTAGTAAGTGTCTGAGACTGGATTTGAACTCAGATACTCCTGATTCCAGAGCTGGTGCTCTAATGTGTCACATAATTGCCTTCTCCATGTTAATTACATCTGTCCTAGCTCTGCCTCCTGGATTAGCACAGAATATTTCTACTTTCTCCCCCATTAAAATCTTGCAAATATTTGAAGTCAGTGACATGTTCCTAGAGCCTTTTATCTTTGGACAAAGCATCCCCATTTCTTCTACCATTCCTCATAGAGCATGCTTTCCTAACCCTTCATTGGATCATATTAATGTCTCTTTTAAAATGTGGTATCCAAATCTGAGTGCATTCTTCTACATGTGGTCTGACTAGCCTCAAGTACTGTGGGACTCATTATTTCCCTCTATCTGATTATTATACTTCAACAGCCTAAAATTACATTAGAATTTTAGTGCTGTGTCGACCTTCTGATGGAAGCCAATGATAGCTTAACATTTCCTGTTCATGTAGGATCCTTAATTCCACTTACCAAAGAAGATTATGAGCAAGCTTAATAGAAAATGTAAATACGTTATCTTTACAGAGTAACTTAGACATTCAAGATTCAATCAAATTGTCCTCTAAAGTCTTAACTTAGAAAGTTCAATCTTTTCTAAAAAAAAAAAGACAGTCTATTACTATAAAGTAAGGCAATTATCTCTTCAATTAGTATGGGGGATTAATATTTTTATAATTAATAAATTGAAGAGAGGTCCTATAAAATTCCATTATGTGATTTATATAAAATTTGGTATTACTGCTACTCTTGCTCCCCAAGCCTACCAACTCAGTGCTACTCTAAAGATATGATCAATCAGTCAAGATATATCTTCATTGGAGTCTGAATTCTCTTTAGTTTCCTTCTTCTGTCTCTTTCATTCCCTCCCTGAGAAATCTCCCCTCTAGTGCCTTTTTTTTCTCATTGGTCATTCCATTCTTGGGACCACAATTTTAGGAAAGACTCCAGCCATGCTTCACCTTACTTTTGCCTAGAAAATCTCTATAATCCTTCTTTTTTTCTTTATCTTTTACATTGTCACCACGCTGCCGTTCCTCTCTTTCCAGTTCAACTTTATAGTATTGTCTTCTGTTATTAGAATGTTAAGCTCCTTGTACATATAGTCTGTCTTGTTTGTATTGGTATCCTCAGAACTTAGTACAGTGTCTAGTACCCAGTAAGAGCTTCAAATATGCTTCATATTTCTGTGTCTCTATCTTTATCGTCTGTCTCTTTGTTTCACCTACTGTGTGTAATGCATTATAAAAACATTTATGCTTCCTATTTTACAAAATTGGCACAAGGAACATGGTTTTTGTCACCCTGACAGTGTTAGGAATCATAGTGGTAATCTTTAGTCATCTTTTTAATTCTCATTGTAAAAGAATTAAAAATAGAAAAGAAGAATATATTCAAAGTTAAAAAAGGATTCCTTAAATTCAAAGTTATTCAACATGGAAACATCTTGAGTTGTCTTGGTTTGGAGTTGCATGGTTCACTCCAAGGAGAAAATAAATTCATATGGTGGGTTGACACAGGTCTATGCCTGCTTCCTTAAATGTTAGAAGCTCTATTTGGAAGCTTCCACTTGACCCATAATAGTAATGACTTTACTATTAATTGTATGTGAAGTGTGTCTAACTCAGCTTGAAAAGGAGAGTCTTAGCCCTTTCATGACTGAAAGGAAATGGACAGAAAATATAGTCCCTCATTGATGCTTTCTTGGATGATTGCAATATCCCTCTTCTGGCCCATCCTCCACACCAACATCAGATTCATTTTCGTCATGTACATGCCTGAATATGAGTCCTATGTTCATAGGGACCTTATGAACTGCTAAGTAAAGTTTTCAAAAACCTTAGTCTAGAATAAAAATTCTGCAATATTATGAATACCAATTGATTTTTCTTTTTTAAATTGTATTTTATTTTTAGTTCCAAATTTCCCTTCCCTTGCCTCTCCTTTTCCACTCAAAGAGAAGGCAAGAAATACAAAATCCATTACATATATAAAGTCACTCAAAACAAATTTCTGCATTATCTGGGTTCCTGCCAAAAAAAAAGAAAGAAGGGAAAAAAACATGTTGCAAACTGAATTCTGAATCCATCAGTTCTCTATCTGGCTCTGGATAGAATTTTTCATCGCGAGTCCCTTAGACTTATGGTGGGTCATTCATTGTGTTGAATAGAGTTACCAAATCTTTCACAGCTGACTATCTTTACAATATTGCTGTTATTGTGTGTCATCTTACCTTCCCAACTTTATCTCAGACGATTCTGTTTCATGCACTTTAGACAGAACTCAGAGAACTATTTATCATCCCTTAAACAAGCCCTGCACTTTCATGCCTCTATGATTTTTCTCCTATTCTTATTCAATTGCCTAGAATACCTTCTCTCCAAAGTATCTATTGAATTTCCATCTATTTTTCAAGGCTCAGCTCAAGTGCACTCTAAATCTATGTTATTATGATCCTATGAAGGAAGGTCTCCAGGAAAATGTCCTATCTATGTTCTATCCATGTATTCATTTATATTGGAGCTGTGATTTTATTAGTAGGGGGAACTTGCTTGTAAGAAAACTCCTTTTACCCACATAGATCAGCAGCTGTTCTTCAACTAGTAACCTTAGGGAATTACTTGGGGCACTGAGGGGTCAAGTATGATCTGATCAGGGTCTCTGAAAACAACTCTCTATCCATGATACCTCAAGATTCTGTAATTTATGCTTGTCTTGAGTTTGTTCAAATGACTTGGGAAATTGCATGCATGAAATGGCCATTGACTTTTTCATTGATAAATAGGGAGAGGTAGCTAACACATTGGATACAGAATTAGGATGTTAAGAGATACCGATAGACCAGAATAATGGACCAAATATAATAAGATGACATTTAATAGAGAGAAAGATAAAGTCCTCCCCCCAGAAAAACCCAACCAAACAAAGAACTGGACAAGTGCAGGACATGACAGCATAAACAACAGTTTATGTGAAAAAAGACAGGGTTAACTTAAGGAATTGAAAAATCAATTCTACCCAACAAAGACTAGTTTAATGACCATTAGCTATATAATCAAGTCATGTCACCTCTCAGGAGTGGTCTCAGTTTCCTTATCTGTAATAAAATCATATTAGATAACCTGTAAGATCCCCACCAATTATACTTCTACGATCCTATGATCTCATTAGGAATGTTCAGAGTACTCTTCCCACTCTTACTAAAAAAAGATTCTCTTTTCATCCAGTAAACTTTGACTAACTAGAAAGACTGATATATTAAAAAATGTCATGGAACTAATTTCTCTTCCAAGTTGTTTATAAACAGACATGAGAATACCCCATTTTAATGGGTTCCAAAGCTAGAAATGGTATGAACTAGGTTAAGCATCGCTTTATTTTATTTGTATATTCCAAATGGTTTTTAATTTTCAAATCTTTGTGATGCCAAATACTAATTTTAATGTGCCTGTGCTTATTCCCAGTGAAATATGATCAATTTGGGATTCATTTGCATTAAATTCATCTTAAAATTCTTTTGTGGAATTTAATTGATGTCCAAGTAGCCTTTGGGGCTATTAAAGTCATCCTCTGCAGGATTTCTTCCCTCAGAAACCATGTGCTGTTCACAACTGAATCTGTCCAAAATGGAGTTGAAAGCCTCTGATGCCATTTGAAAGTCAGAAGCCTCAGGTCCAAAAAGGGCATTGGACTTGATGAAAAAATGTCCTTCCTTCTTTAATAAGCATTTATTGGTAATTAGCACCCCAAGCTTAGGTCTAAATTTTGGATGATCAGGATAAAAACCAACATCAAGCAGCATCTGTTGATCTGGAAAAATCTCTAGCTTTAATCCCTCTCTTTAAAAAGTCCCGATTTTAATTTTATGATATTGTTATTATTTTTAAGCAACCAGTAAAGGGGTTCCTATTTTAGAGTTTGGTAAAAGGTGCAACTTAATGAAATGATTCCCCGGAATCCTTGGGTTCCATACGGCATCTTGAAGTTTGATTGGATATTAACTAAAAGATCATTTTGTTTCCCTTTTATAGCAGGAGATGCAATGTGTTCATTTTATAACATCTCCGCTGTTTGGAATAAATCACCCTGGGCAGATGCTCGTCACATTTTGGTTCAATAAAACCCTTTCCAGAGCTTGAGCAGATATGTGGCTAGTTGCAGGAGGGCTCCGTCCATGCCATTATCGGTTTTGAAAATCAAACCAACAGAACTCAATAGATTTCCACTAAGGCCATTTAATTAATACTTTACTTTGGCTGGGAGTCCAGACCTCCTCTGCCTTTACTTTCATTTAATAACTCTTCCCCTTAAAAATAGCATCTGTAGCTTCTTGAACATTTCTTCTAAAACAGTATGTTTCTTCCAGTTTCCAGATATCCCTTCTAGCAAAGAGCCCTTTAAGGATTCTCCAAAGATTCATAGAGGTGTGCCATAATGTACTATGTGCAGCCTTTGAATGGCAAGGAATGCTCTTTGCAACAAATTAGGGGTGGAAGGAGAAAGAATATGAATGCTGAAAAACATTGGTGACTACTTTTAGACATGTTTAGTGTGTGTGCATTTTTAAAAGTCAAGTGAACATCATCAACTAACTTGCCAATAGCTATTTTTGAAAGGGAGTGGAATGTGAACTTAAAAATTTGTTACTGCACATCTTCTTTTTTCAAAGAAGTTTCATAAGGTTTTAAATTATTCATCCCAGTCTGCACATGATAAACAGCTGAGGCTGGCCAGAATGGTCTGGAAGGTAAATAATGAGCCTTTTAAAAACATTCATAAATAGACATTCCCTCAATTGACAGGGATGTTCCAGCCAACTGAGAAAATAATGCTTTGTTTAAGAGATTTTGTGTGTGTGTGTGTGTGTGTGTGTGTGTGTGTGTGTGTGTAATGGGGTGGTGGGGACTGGGAAAAAAAGAGAAAAGGAAATGGGAGAAAGGAGAGGAGAGAGAGAGAGAAAAGGGAAATGAGAGATGGGAAAGAGAAGGAAAGAAATTTAAAAGGAGAAGAGAAAGGAAAGAGAAAGTAAAAGGTGGAGAAAAATTGATATTAATGAAGAAGAAGAGGAAGGAGAATTGAGTAGAAGATAAAGAGGAAAAGAAGACAGAGAAGGTCAAGAAAAAGAGGAGGAAGAAGAAGAGAAAAAAAGAGAAACAAGAAGAAGCAGAAACAGAAACAGAAGAAGAAGAAAAAGCAGCAGCAGTAGAGAAAAACCAGAAGCAGAAGAAGAAAGAAGAAGAAAACGGATCAGGAGGAGAAGAGGAAGGGAAGAGGAGGAAGAAGAGATTATGATGACAACTGCTTGGTTACTGAGAGGATGTATGGAATTAATGGCCAACAATATAAAATGGTACCAGCTGAAAGCTTGATGGCCTCTCACAATTTATTTGAAAATGAATCTTCATAAAACGTACTCTAAAAAATATCCACTTAGTAATACCATTGTTGTGCCACAGTCAGTCCCACTAAGCTGGGTCATGAGAAGCTTCAATCCTCATTGAAATATTTTTTATGTGTTTATGGAAAGAGCATTTTTCTGAAATCCTAATCCCAAATTTATCTTGGACAAATCACTTAACCTCTCCAGGTCTCAGTTCTATATTCTGTAAAATGAGGGAACTGGACTAGAGAATATCTAGAGATTCTAGTGGACATCATCATTGGTTCTGGGCTTCCTCCTCCATCTCTTGGATTTTTTGGAGCATATGTTTCTTCTGTGGAAATTCAACAGGGATTTTTATGGGCATTGAGATGACTACTCACAGGAACTTCAGTGGTGGAGCAGGTGGGGATAGTTTCAGGATTATTTTTAAGCTTATTTTTCTTGCCTCTTCTTAAAATAGGTTCCTCACTTGCAGAGTCCCAGAGTCACACATCAGTCCTTCAGTTTGTGAGCAACTGGACATAAGGAACTAAAAATCATGTTGGTTTCTTATTCAAAGATTACCTTCATGATGAGCCAACTGTGCTCCCATGAAGCCGTTGGCCATCCTTGGGCATTTATATGTTTGCCTTAGTTCTTTGCCGCTGTGTATCTGCACAGTTTTTGTCTCCGCTAGCCCCAGCATTTACAACCTCCGAAAAACCTCATAAATCTACTTCATTTTTCTAATAAGACATGAAAGTCCTTAATTGGCCTTAATGAAATGCACTTAAAGGGCAATAAACGTGTTTAAGCCCCTCTTTCAGGGTGAGCTACGGTACTCTCGCTCTGCTCTGTTTTAGCCTTTGTGGTAATTAATCATTTATTCATACGCCGCACATCAGTAACAAGATCAAGCAAGGCCCGCACAATTGCATGATAATAAGCCGCTCATATATGTGTCAAGATTTAGCAAGCCTTTTTAAAGCCTAATTTAAACTCATTTTACAACTAACCAGCCTGCTTCTCCAAAGCATTTTCCCCCAGTATCTTTTTTTTAAAACATATTTTCATTTGGATGCCATCTTTTTATTTTGTTTATAGAGCCCAGGTCGCCTTAAATTCTGCTTATGGCACCAGTGTGAAAGTCAGCAATGCAAACATTTGCCCATAATTTTCCAGCCTATTGAGAAGGCTTTGTCTTTTTTTCCCAAGAGGAGAGAGAGAAGAGGGGGAGAAGGGAGAGAGAGAGAGACAGAGAGAGACAGACAGAGAGACAGAGAGAGACAGAGAGACAGAGACAGAGAGAAACAGAGAGAGACAGAGAGACCCAGAGAGAGAGGCAGAGAGAGAGAGAGAGAGACACAGAGAGAGGCAGAGACAGATACATAGAGAAGAGAGACAAGAAAGAAAAGAGAGAAGAAAGAGAGAAAAGAGAGAGAAGAGAGAGACCGAAAAAAAGAGAAGAGAGACTGACAAAGACACAGAGAGAGAGAAGAAAGAAAAGAGAGAGGAGAGAGAGGAGAGAAACACAGAGAGACAGAGAGAAAGATAGAAAAGAGAGAAAAGTGGGAGAGGAGAGACAGAAAAAAAGAGAAGAGACAGCCAGAGAGAGAGAGATGGAGACACAGAGAGAAACAGAGACACACACAGACAGAATGACAAAGAACGGAATGGAAACCAAGGATCAGGAATCTTTGCCATTTGGAGGACATCTTTTGATTGGCAAGGATCTACATCATAGACATGGGGTGGGTTTAGCACGGACTCAGTAATTTGGCTTGTTGAGGATTTCATCAACTAGCCATGGCTTCCTCCTGATTAGACATTTTCGCTAACAGCAGACAGTTCTGATGTCTTAAGGCTTTCTTTGTAATCAAGACTGATATTTGATTTTCCCACCCATGTATGTATCTACTTAGTGGCACATTTGAAATAAAGAAAAATGGAGATGACCGGAGTGGGGCAGAGAATTGGACCTGCCCACATATAGGAAATAGAGCACTAATGTTCTAGCTCTTTAATTGAGCCTTATGACTAATGAGAAGTCTACCCATTAGCATCACCAGTAGCCAGATGGCCTCAGTCTTAAGAATTCAAAGTATTTAACAAAAAAAGATTAAAAGCTTTTTTTGAACAAGTTAATATCAGACTGGAGGCAGTAGGGTACAGTGGGTCAAGAGCTGGCATCAGAGCTAGGAGGCTCTGGGTTCGAATCCTACTCGAACACTGACTGTGATTTAGGGCAAATAGTACAACTTCTCAGGGCAACTTTCTAAGACTATTTATATGTAATAAATATAATATATGACAAATGTAATTCTATATATATAATAAGTAACTTTTGAATGATATATATGTACATATGCATATGTATATATATATGTACATATATATCATTCAAAAGTTACTATGGTAAAGAAGAAATTTCTGCATTGGTAAAGGGAATTTCCTCATCTGGGAGTTCCCTATACTAATAAAATTATAGAGCTAATACTTTAGTTCCTAATATCTGACAAGGGTTTTTTTTTTTTCCATTACTATTTGTTATTGTTAAGTTGCTTTGCAGTTATGTTCAACTTTTCACTGGAGTTTTTTTTTTTTTTGGCAAAGACACTGTAATGGTTTGCCATTTCCTTCTCCAGCTCCTATTGTAGATGAGGAAACTGAGGAAAACAAAACAAAACAATAATTCATCTAGGATCATACAGCTATTAAGTTAGCATTATGATAGTGGTTTGAAGCTTGCCAACTTATTTACTTAGGTTAATTTATCAAGGTCTCATGGTAACCCTGCAAATTAGGCATTATTATCTCCATTTTACACTTAGGGATAGTGAATAAGCATTTATTAAATACTTACTTTGTACTTGTTAAACACTTTAAAAATATTATTTCATTAGAGTTTATCTGGATGAGGAAAATGAAGTTAACACTTCTCCAAACTTCTCTGAAATTAAGTGACTTAGCAATGGCCACATAGTGATAGAACAAACATGGAATCTTTCTTCCAGCATGCTTTCATTCAGCATGGGTTTTGGTTAGGTGACAACACCCAAGCATGCTGCTCGGGAAAGAGGGCTCTCTGTAATGATCCTTCCACAAGTTCACCTATGGAAACCTTGTTCCCAAATATCTTCAGGAGAGCTAAACAGCTTTCCCAACATCCTTATAAACTCATCTGGAAATGACCAAAATCTACCCAAGTCTTAGCTTGGCCAAAGCGAGTTCTAAGACTTGCCTAATGGGTTAGATCTGGCCAACTGGTTAATATGTATATAGCTATATGACTGAGAGATAGGGCAGGGAATTAGTATTATAGAAGACTAATTAAAACATGGTTGATCAGACTGAGTGAGAAAAGCTCAAGTTGTATATTGGGAGATTTAGGCATATGTCAAGAAGCAGGACGGGCTAAAGATTATGGTCAAGTTTCAGGGCTAAACTTAACATGATACATGACTTCTGGCACAAATAAATCCAAGAAAAAAATGTAGAAAAGAAGGAAACAAACGTTTATTAATTACTTACTCTGTGCCAGGCACTATGCTAAGTGCTTTACAAAAGTGACCTCATTTGATCCTCCTATCAATCCCGTAAGATAGGTGTTTTTATTACATCCATTTTACAGTTGAGGAAAGAGGTAAACAGAGATTAATTGGTCTGCCACACAGCTCGTAAGTGAGGTTGAATTTGAACTTAGGTCTGCTTGACTCCAGCCAAGCATTCTATATACTGCATAACCTAGTTGTCTCTAGGCAGCATGAAATAACATTATGCAGATTGGTCTCTCACTCTCCCAGGCACATACATCAGAAACATTGTTTCTGACCTCTGTACTTTTGTGTTCCAAATCTTTCTCTTTCTTTAAAGAGATTCTCCACCATCTTCTTTATTTTTCATGCTTAATTTTTCTTTCTGGGTTGAGAAAGCCCTAATTTGACCTAAATTCATTCTCAATTTCTTATTAAGATTTCCTTCTCTTTTGAACCATTCTAGAATTTCTTATTTTTTCATGATCTCTGGGGAGTTTATATGATTTGATTTTTTATGAGATAATATATTGATTCATTTCCCTTCTTATTCTATTTGTTCACTAGAATTTAGTTTTTCTTTGAGGATTTACTCATTTTCCCTTCCCTTTTAATACTATGTTTTGCTTTATCTGCCTATATATTAGGCTTTTATTTAGCACTTAGCTAACGGTCTTTCTGATGTTTCTTTTTGGGTTGAGAAAGCCCTAATTTGACCTAAATTAATTCTCAATTTCTTATTAAGATTTCCTTCTCTTTTGAACCATTCTAGAATTTCTTATTTTTTTTCATGCTCTTTGGGGAGTTCATATGATTTGATTTTTCATGAGGTAATATATTGGTTCATTTCTCTTCTTATTTTATTTGTTTATTAGAATTTAGTTTTTCTTTGAGGATTTACTCATTTTTCCTTCTCTTTTAGTACTTTGTTTTGATTTATCTGTCTATACATTAGGCTTTTATTTAGCACTTAGCTAATGGTCTTTCTGATGTTTCTTTTTGTATTTCTTATCACTCATTTTTTTGGCCTACTCACTTTCACTGTTTCATAGACATCTAAGGATGGATTTCCAGGCAGGTTTAGCTTTCTGGAGTTGAGGGACCAGCTCTGAATATTTGCCCTTAGTAGCCCAAGAAGGGAGGGAATGGTCTTAATTGGGTCTCCAGCCCCCTCCAGGCTTGAAGCTCTGTTTCCCATTATCCTCTGGTTGTGAACATGACCCATATTTTGTCCCTACCTAAGATTTCTGTCCATCCCCCCTTTCTCTTTTCTTCTGAGTTAGAATTAGTGCTTATTGCTTCTTGTGGGACTGAAGGGCTATCTTAGACAGAATGACTGATGTGGGGGACCCCTACAGCTGTACTCTGAGTTAAAAGTCTGGGAATTTGCTTGAGTTCACTGCCTCTGGGCACCTAGAGTCAGTGGGGATAGGGATGCAGAATGAGAGCTCTTAAATATTAATGTTTTACCCAATTAATTCATAGTTTTGTTTTTTTTAAACCTAATCAGGCTGAGGGGAACATTGGGGTGAATGGAAATGGTTCTGTATTTTCAGCTGTATTTTTTCAATAGTGGTTGTGTGATTCCTTTCTTTTGAGGTTTTGAGCCTGGAGAAATTTGTAGGAAACTATTTTGACCATCTTGCTGGGCATATGATTGGACCTTGTGCATTGGAGCATTTTCTACTTTATACCTAAAATGTACATTGACATTCTCTCTGCTTAATCACATTCTCTGTATTCTTCAAGGCCCAGTTTAAGTTCTACCTTCAGGAAGCCAGTTACTCAGGCCCACATCAATCTATCTCTTCTCTGAACCCTTTATAATGTTAATTTTCTTCTTCCTCCTTCTCCTTTTTCTTCTTCCACTTTCTTCTTTTTTCTTTCTTTCCTACTCTTCTTTCTTCTTCTTTTCCCCCACTTTGTTCTCTTCTTTTTCCTTTCCTTCTTTATTTTCTTCTTCCTCCTCCTCCTCTTCTTCTTTTTTCCCTCCTCTTCCTTAGCTAAAGAACCATTTCCTCCAGAAATCCTTTCTTGAACAACTCATTTGTTAGTATCCAAACTCTCCTTACTTTCCCTTGTACTGTATTGCTCTGTATCCATGACCTATTCTCATACTATTATGTAATAGATTTCTCTTTGCCAGTAGAAACTATTTTGTTTTGTCATCATATCCACAGTCTTTTGCGTATATCAAGTGTTTAATAAACATTAAATGGAATTGAGTTGTTGGAGATGGTGTAAAAAACAAATCTGCTCCAAGACCAAAGGATCATAAGTTTCTAATCAGAATGGTTTAGTGTGCTAGACTTGGAGTCAGGAAGATAGAAATTCAAATCCTTTCTCAGAGACTTACTAGCTATATGACTCTGAGTAAATTATATAACCTCTTCAGTCTTACAATGGGGATAATAGGACAGGGTTATTATAAAACTCAAACAAGATGATTATATAAAACACCATGCAAACCTTTAGCCTTTAGAGAAATGTTATCAATTATTCATTATTATTAATGAGATTTTACTATATTTTTATGCATAGAAACATACATATACATAAATATATATATATACACACATACACATATAAATATATTGAGAAAGTTGAAATCCCTGTGAAAAAGGTCTGATTTTTTTCCATGTTTTGATTATTAATGAAATTTTACTATATTTTTATATGTAGAAACATGCATATATACATAAATATATAAACACATACATACAGACAGACACACATACACATGCACACACATATATTGAGAAAGCTGTAATCCCTATAAAAAAGGTCTGATTTTTCCATGTTTTGATATTATAATTTATTCTGTTTTACTTGATAATATTGAGGCCAATCCTTAAATGAATCAAAAAGCAATTTCTTATATATTCTTTTGTCATTTGAAATATGCTTTCTCTAATTTATTTTTTATTATGAATATGGGCTTTATTGCCCATTTGTACCAGCTCTTAATTCCTCTTTGGTCAGATAATAATAATAGCCTATAGATGGCACCTTCTGAGTTTTAGAGAGATAAAGTCACTTAGCCAGGGTCATGAAGCTGCTAAGTATTTGCAGCAAGATTAAAAAATAGAGATGTCTCTGACTCCAAGGTCAAGATGCTCCTCTCTAGATTGTGACCTTTCGAGTGGTAAATTCCTTGCTTTCTTTTGTTCTGTGGAAGGGCAGATGAATGAAGATCCCTCTAAATATATGATAGACAAGACAAACAAGAGACTTGTCAATTCCAGAGAAGAAAAAAAATCAATAAAAATAAAATTTCTAAATTTTACTCAATAATTTTATTGATTCCTAACACCTCAAATGACTCATTTGAGAGCCAGTGTGATAGAGGGGTCAAAGTGGGTATTGGGAAGAACTCCATAGTGGCCAGTGAGGTGGGGCAGTAGGGACAGAGCCACAGATGAGTCGAGAAGATCTGCACCTCAGACACTCACTCGCTATGTGACTCTGAGCAAGTGGTTTAACCCCTTTCTGCCTCAGTTTCCTTTTCTATAAAATGGGAATAATAGTAGCACTTACCTTCCAGGGTTGTTGTCTGGATAAAATGAGATATCCACAAGCCTTGAAACAATGTAGAAATACTATTACTACTATTGTTGTTCAGATCCTTTCCTACTTTCTGACTTTGTGGCTGTGGACAAATCACTCAAACTTTAATTTCCTCATCAGAAAAATGAGGATCATTACATCTTTCCGAGAATAATTACACCTATCTTTCAACGTTGTTGAGATATTTAAATATGACATCTATAGTCTATTACAAACTTTGAGGTGCTATACAAATATTGATCATTATTATTTAATTGTATTTTTTAAAAGCAAAATAAAAAAAAAAACAGAAACCTTGGAATATTAATGGGTATGAAAAAGAATAGAAGAGAATATAACACATAACTCTGTGTTGTGATATGAATATTTTTAAATCACTGCATCAAAATATTGCTAGTGTCCTCCCTTATCCCTCCAATGATTTTTCACTGACTTTGAATATATCTCATACTTGTTTATTTGTGTGTATATAAATGTACTTTGCAAACCATAAAGCACTACATAAATGTTAGGTATTATTATTATTATTATTATTAGCAGTACAACAACAGTAGTTGTAGCAGAAGAAGTAGTAATAGTAGTAGTAGTAGCAGGAACAATAGCAATAGTAGTAGCAGCAGCAGCAGTAGTAGTAGCAGGAGCAATAGCAACAAGAGTAGTGGGAACAGGAGCAATAGTAGTAGTACCAGCAATAGCAGCAGGAGTAGCAGTAGCAACAGCACCAGTAGTAACAGTAGTAGTAGTAGTAGTGGCAGCAGCAACAGCAGTAGTAGTTGTAGCATCAATAGTAGCAGGAGCAGCAGTAGTAGCAGGAGCAGCAGTAGTAGCAGCAGCAGCAGTAACAGCAGTAGCAATAATGGCAGCAGTAACAATAGTATCAATAGTGGCAGCAGTAACAATAATAGGAATCGTGGCAGCAGTACCAGTAGTAGCAGCAACATCAGTAACAGTAGTAGCAATAATGGCAGCAGTAACAATAATATCAATAGTGGCAGCAGTACCAGTAGTAGCAATAGTGGCAGCAGTAACA
>JAJPUD010000331.1:48129-61158 GCA_023553655.1 Myrmecobius fasciatus | reverse complement strand
CCTCTTAAATATATATATATATATATATATATATATATATATATATATATATATAAGAGGGATCCAAGAAAGTGCCTAGGAGTCAAACCACAGTTAATATGTGATATGAAGGATGATCTAGGAAAGGAAACTGAGAAGGCACTATTAGAGAGGAAGGGAGAGAAACGAAAGTGATACCATAGTATTGGTGCTATTCACATATTGCAAAGAAGGTGGATGAAGAATGGTAGGTGATTTTGTGGATTGTGGATTGAGAGTCCATCAGTTCATAAGACTTAGAACAACTTGCAAGTTAACTATGATATAACCATAACTGAATAAGAGGAAGAGAGAGGACCAGAACTCCTATGTTAAACCCTCTAGTACTTTTAATTATTCTAAGCCACTAGCTGCTGCAAAAGCACATCCTTTAATGTCAACATTCTTCTGACAAAGCTTTGTGTTTGTGTCTACTTTATGAATGTCTACTGCAATCTCAGAAAGATCATAATTACAAAAATAATAAGAAAACACCTGATGAACTAGAATAGACCATAGCATGTTCCCTACAACGGATTTCATATGAGAAATAGTATAAAAAGCAAGTTTAAGGATTTGGATATCCAGAAAATTAGATGGACTAATCAAGCTGCAAGAGTGAGAGAAAACAGATGGACAGTGTGAGGATTGTGTTAGTGTCCATGAAATATTAAAAGAAACCGAGGAAATCCTTCAGCACATTGGCTGGCTCCTCTGTGGAGGGTTTATGATAAGGCAAGGCAAGATTTGTGTGGAACGAGAAGGCCAGGATGGGTTGTAACCTGCTTGTGGATGGAGCATTCAGTCAATAAGCATTTATGAGTTCCTATTAGGTGCCAGACTCTGTGCTAAGTGTTGGGAAAACAAAGAAAGTACAAAAATACAGTTGTGGCCCAGGTTATTCTAATGGGGGAGACAACATACAAATAACTACCTACGTCCAAGATATATGTGATGTAAATGGGAGGTAATCTTCAAGGAAAAGCTTGTGCTGCTGGGAAGGGGGACTAAGGTAAGACTTTAGTCTTAAAGAAAGCCAGGTAAACCATGAGATAGAGGCAAGAAGGGACAATCCCTCCAGATAGAAAAGATGGGGACTTGAGAGATGGATGGTCACCAGCAAGGTCAGTGCGGCTTGATCATAAAGTATTTGGAAGGGAGTAAAGTATAAGAATTCTGGAAAGACAGGGAGGGCCCAGGTTGTGAAGGGCTTTAAAGGTCAATGGAGATTTAAAATTTGATCCTGGGGATTATGGATCCATGATTCAGAGCTATAACTAGGAGTCTTTGGGCATGGGTCAAATACTTTAAGCTTTACCTACATACAAGTAGCATGACTTAAGTCCTCAGAGACAGTGTCAGAAGAAGGGTGGGGGCTTTGACCTGCACAGACACTGGAAGTGTCTTATCTTAACTAATTATTCTTGCTTACCAGATATTAATTTTTTTCTACAGTAAATACTATTAGCACTCTCCAAATTTGCCTCCTTGTGACAAAGCCCCATACATCCTGCCTTAGTTACAGCTCTGCTGTGTGGTTTACTAAGAATAAATTCCAGTAACAGTAGAGTTCTTCAGAATGGCCATTTTTAGTATCCTCCTAACACACACACACACACACACACACACACACTCAAGTAACAACTGAATGGGTGAATAACAGATATTCCACCCCTTTCTCCAAATATTGGGGGCAAATATAAGACTTGATTCCATTCAACCACATAAAAATATCGACGAGGCTGGGGTGAGCTGGCCTAATTATCCAAACAATCCCTACCTCTCCTCTTCTGTCAGGCAGAGGCTTCTTGTTAAGGCCATAGAGGGAATCTTCCAGAAAAGGCAGCCATCACCATTAGCACACCTGCTTTATACACCCCAAGCTCCAAATGAACAAAACAAGCAAAAAAATTGATTTAAATTATGCAGGTGGAGGGTAATTAAATATTGATATAATAATTATTAAATTATGCAGGTGGAGGAGAGGTTTATGTGAAACTTCTGGAAACACTGCAGGAGCAGTGTAGACAATGAAAAGCCCTGCATGGTGTGCAAGGCCTGAAGACAGGACTGTGGAGTTATGGGTGGATTGGGTGGCTTGTTCACCAGTGTAGACAGATGCCTGGAGGCACACATGGGTGGTTTGGTGTGCCAGTCCCAACTAGAGACAAAGGCACTCTTCCTCACCCTCTCAATATGTCCTCAGTGTGCACCATGGAAATAGATATTGTTTCACCAGATGCTCATGAGAACTGAAAATGAGAGGGGGAAAAGAGAGGGAGGGGAGAGAGAGAGAGAGAGAGAGAGAGAGAGAGAGAGAGAGAGAGAGAGAGAAAGAGAGAGAAGGGAGGAAGGGAAAGAGAGAGAGAAGGAGGAAGTAAGGGAGAGAGGGAGAGAGAGAGAGAGAGGAGGAAGGAAGGAAGGGAAAGAGAGAGGGAAAGAGAGAGAGAAGGAGGAAGGAAGGAGAGAGAGATGGAAGGAGAGAGGGAAGGAGGGAGGGAGGGGGTGGGGAGATAGGAGGAAGAGGGGAGGGGAGAGAGAGGAAGAGGAAGAGAGGGAAGGAGAAAAGGAGGAAGATAGACATATAGATAGACAGAGACTGACAGAGAGACAGAGACAGAAACAGAGCCAGAGAGAGAGGGAGGAAGGGACAGAGAAAGAAAGAGGAGACAGAGACAATGAGACATAGCCAGAGAGACAGGAGAGACAGAGAGAAAGAGCCAGCATCAGGGAGAGACAGACAAATAGACAGAGAGACACAAAGAGAACATTTAATTCCAATAATAGTAATAATCAGTTTCATTGCATGTTTTAAATATTTAATCTTTTTAAAAGTCTAATTACACTATAAAAATGATGCTGCTTGTCTCTGAGAAAGAAAGATGCTTCATCCTCTGAGAGTGGATAAATTTTAAGAACAACTTTTCAGGGAAGAAGGAGCGGACCTGGGTGTGGGGAGCATGACAGACTGAGGCATCATAGTCCTGGATCTGAAATGGACTCCTAAATGGTGGACTGGATGGGCAGACTTAGGTTAGCCAGTCTGCTGGAAGATCACTCCTCGTACCAAAGCAGTGAGTTTTAATGGCTACCCATTTTGTCACTCATGTCTCTAAAAAGGAATGGGCCAGATGGTGGTCTCTTGCACACATTTCACACTGTGGCTTCTGCTGTGTGTGTTTTGCCCTTGTTTGTAGTTAATGGTCAAGCCAGTCGGCTAAATGAGATTCCAGCAATTGGAGGCAAAAAAGCCAAACATGGAAACATCCTTTCATTTTAAATCTTGGATGGATTTGGGTGTTTCATGCCCTGAGCCAAAACTGACCATTGGAGCCATTTGGAGAAACTTACTGTGTCTGTGGTCTGCTTAAGACAAGTACTCTTTCCTTCTGGAAATTGTGGTGAATTATGGTTGGGCTGATAAAAAGATTTGGTATCCTTCTAATTCATGTTCTTGCTCTGGCTCTGCAAGCTTCTTTGTTCAAGCTTGGTTCTTCCTGAAGGCAAAGGGAAGAGACAAATGAGTTACCTTCTCATCCTACCATTATCCCCAGATTCAAATGAGGAAATTAAAATATGGTTAATCAATGATAGAATGGTCCAGAAATAACCTTTTCCAAGCTCATCCTGGCTCTAGGAAAAATTACACTGAGGGGGAAGTTTGTTTTTGACGTAGCCACAATCATCATAAGGAAAATACTACCATCAAATTTATGACCTGGCCCTGTAATTTCATTGACTTAGAGGGCTCCCAGATAAGGCAACTCCCTTTTCCAAAATCGGCCTGCACCTTTTCAGCAGCTTACAGTTTTAGAGTTCATGTGGCTTCCTCCAATGGACTGTGAGTTCCTTGAGGGGGGGGGGACTGTTTATGTCTTTCATTGTATCCCCAGGACCTGGCACAGAATAGGTGCTTAATAAATGCCTATCATCAGACTGACATAGCTGGTGTATATTAGAGTCTTGAATACAGGGCTTTCTGACTTGGAGCTATTACCCATTATGCTAATTTTATTTAACATCATTAAATACAAATGATAATTAGGAATCAAGCGACACACTTTGATATATTTTTTTCTTTTGAATGATACAACAGAAAAAAAATCATAAATAGTCATAAATTCATTTCAGAAAATAAACTCATTTCTTTAACATTCCTTACCCTTTTTCAACTCTGGACCTTGCTCAAGCTATTCCCTCCTGTTGGAATGCCCTTCCCCCAACTCTCTCTGTTTAAATCCTTCTCTTATATCGTTATCATCATCATCATCATTACATCATTATCATCATCATCCAAATTGCAAAATTATGTGGGATGAAAAATTTTCAGCTAATAATAATATATGCATAGTATTCTAATATTTGCAAATTATTTTTCTTCCGATATTCCTGTGAACTTGATAGAGTGCTATTCAAAGTTTATGGTAAATTCTACTTTTTCCATGGAGCCCTTCCAGATTCACCCTATTCTCTCTCTCTCTGTCTCTCTCTCTCTCTCCTTCTTTCTCTCTGTCTCTCTCTGTCTCTCCCTCCTCTCCTATGTTTCCCCCCCTCCCTTTCTCCCTACTCTCTGTCTCTTCCTTTACCTCATCCAATATGATGTTGATTTTTCTCTTCTCTGAATCCCTATAGTTTATTTGATTATTTTATTATGGAACTGATCATATTTTCCCCAGTGTCATAACTATTCATATGCTTGCTTTTTCTCACTCCCTTTTATTGCAATCTCCTGGAGCAGAGGGATTGTATTTTATTTTCTGCAGCACCCAATGCCTCAATGCACCCAATGGTAAAGAGTTACTAAACATTTTAAATGAAATTGGGTCAATTATTTTAAAAAGTCTGAAGAGTGGATTCATATAATTTATTCACTCAATAAACATTTATTAAATGTTTGCTACTATATTTACAATGCACAAAGCTAGGTAGAGGGCTAGTGTGTGTGTGAATATGTATGCATGTGTGTGCGTGTAGATAGAAAGATGAATAAAGCATTTCTCCTTCCTTCAAGGAGCTTAAAATCTATAAGGAGAGATAATACATAAACACAGGTGAATAGAATACAAATTAGAATGTGATCCTGCATATATGGAGTTATAAAGGACAAAAATATAAGTGAAATTAAGGAAACACAAGGGCATTTTGCATACAAGATGATTGCTAGTCATTTTTTCTTCTGAGTACATGGAAAAGAGTAACCTTAAATGGTAGCAGATGAGACTAACATTATTCATCAGGGTATGTTCTTTAATAAGAAGGTTTTAGGTATTAAGAACATAATATTAAAACATAATCTCTTCTGGATATCTTTAAAAAATAGTTTAAGTGGGTTTTGGCCAGAGATGTGCTAGAGCCAATTCCTGTTAATATCTTGGAAATCAGCAAAAAAAAAAAATCAGGCTTGATTTGTTGTTTTATCAATTTCTCTAGAAAGTTATAGAGGAAATGGTAATCATGCACATTAAACTTGAAAGTATGTTATATGTAATTGTTTTTCTGGAGAGCCAGTTGTTAAGCACCTTCTTGATTTTTTGATTTGTCTTAAGATGCTCTCAGAATTTTTATGACTGAACTATAAATGAATAGAAAAGGTGCAGAAACATTGAATATGTTTTAGTGTATTGTAATAGTGTGTGCTATAATCATGACCCAGAGAATGTAATTCTTTTTGGTGTTCTTCCATATTAATTAAATATTAAAGTTAATATAATTAATTAATAATATGAAAGCACCTACAACATAATAATAGCAACCTCTTGAATAATTAGCAATATCTTTCCTCTCAGGGTCTCTCTAAACTTTTGTCCCTATTTGTTGTTCCATCATTTCTGTGAATGAAGAAGGTTGACTGAAAATAAAAATAGCATATAACTGCAATGTTTTTTTTAAATGAAACCATAAAATCTCTATTGTATTAGCAAGTTTGAGAGGAAGATAGGCATGGAAGAAGACTATTCTTTCTACTCTCAAGAGTATATGTGCACCTAGAACTCTCCCTTTCTTTTATGTATTTCTTATTTTTTTAAGCAAATATCCAAATGTTATTTTCAAAGCTGGCTTCCATCTCTGTATCTCCCTTTGAACTGTCTTCTCTTCTGTGCATTAAAAATGTTACAATACCATCCTCTTTTTTTCTTTTTCTTTTTTTTGTGTGTGTGTATGGGGCACATCTATATTAATCTCTTCTCTCTTTTTATTCCTTCTCATCACAATAAAACAAATAAAATGTCCTTCTTGGCCCTGTCTGTAATTATGTTTCATGTTGGACCTTGTTGGGAGCCGGTGGCATACTTTCTTGGCTCTCTGGAGTTCTGGAGTTGATCAGAATGTTGAGAGTGAAATGATTGATTTTAATGAAGGACTCCAATGGAAAGCTATTGGTTAGATAGAGATTCTGAAGAGCAAGTGAGAGAGGAATATCCAGAAGGTAGGGATGGAAAGGAGTGAGGGAACTTCACAGGAAAGGAAGTCCATAAGTAGTGCATCCCTTTGACCTTGATTATGACCTTGGGTGGGACTTCTTTGTCAGTCTCCCCTGAAAGCCAGCCTTCTTGGCTTGCAGGAGTGAGAGAGCAGGCTCTCCCAGTGCTCTTTGCCCTGTTTTTTTTTTCCATCCTCCCTTCTTTCCCAAGGCACTGGGCTGTGTTCTCCTTTCTCTCCCTCCCTAGCACCCTTGTGACTCCTCTATCCGACTTTTTTTTCTTCTAGTATTCCTTCGGTTGTATCCTACAGCCTCCCTGACCCCTCACTCCTCAGTGTACTTTTTATGAACAAAAAGGGACATTCTCTTTTTCTGGCCCCTAAAGCCACATGGCTATGTTAGCAAGTCCGGGTGGAGGGGATGGTGCAAGAAAGCTCTTCTCTCTACTGAAGTCTGTGTGTGTACCTGGGACTCTCCCACATGGATGAAATGTACATTGGGTTTGCTAAATAGTTCTTGGTCCAGAACCAGTCTCCAATGACTGGGTCCTCCAACTTGACAGTGAACCCATAACTTGAACTATTTCCCTAGCCCCACCTTCTGTGTTAGTGAAGCTGAAATTGCATTTTCCCAATTCTTTTGATGAGAAGATAGCATGGGATGTGAAGTGCTGGGTGAAGACTGGAAATGAATTAATCCCTCATAACTTGTCAGGGGGCCCCTGGTGTCTGATCTCTTTCTTTTTTAAATCTTCCACACACATACAGACACAAACACACTTACAACATGCTTCAGGACACTTATTACAGGACACTTATAGATCTGACATGTACTCACACACATGCAGTCATGTACATTTACACAATGCACACATATATAGTCTCACAATATTCATATATAAAAATAAATATTCAACTCAGATTCATGTTAATCCACATGAACTCTCAGACACACACAGAATCACATATATATGTGATCCCTCATACACACTCAGACACACATGCTCACAGATACTTACATACACCACAATCCAGAAAATGCACAATTCACTCACACACATGCATGTATACATATTTACAGTCACAATAGTTCTTACATGTGCTCATACATAGTCATCAACAGGTACACATGCACATGCACTCTTGCAATATTCACATATAAGCACACATACACAACTCAGACACACTGTAATATGCTTTCAGACACATATACGTATATACTCAGCCATTATGTGTTATATTAAGTTACATTATAAACCACACACATACATACTCAGACACATATGCACACACATGTGTAGATACTCAGATATGCACACATGTATACACATGCATGTGTATATGTGTGTATGTATGTGTATATATATACACATTCAAACACACTCACAGATATACACACATATATACAGTATACATATACTGTATATACACACACACATATACTCAAACACTCACAGATGTACATACATATATACTTTCTATATATATCATATATGTACATAAACACACATATATATATTCAGTATATATATAGATATATATACACACACATATATATACTCAAACACTCACAGATGCACACATACATATATACTCTCTCTATATATATTATATATATACATACACACATATATTCAGTATATACTCAAACACCCTCACAAATGCATACATACATGTATACCCTCTCTCTCTCTCTATATATATATATATACATACACTTATATATTCAGTATAAATATATATATATATATATATATATACACTCATACATATATACTCAAACACTCACAGATGCACACACAGACACACACATATATATATATATATATTATAAACACACACATATACTCAAACACTCACAGATGTACATACATATATACTTTCTATATATATCATATATGTACACACACACACATATATATATTCAGTATATATATATATATAGATATATAGATATAGATATATATACACACACACACATATACTCAAACACTCACAGATGCACACATACATATATACTTTCTCTCTATATATATTATATATATACATACATATATTCAGTATATATGTTATATATACATACATATATAACATACATACACATATATATTCAAACACCCTCACAAATGCATACATACATGTATATCCTCTCTCTCTCTCTCTCTCTCTACAGTTACATATTCAGTATAAATATAAATATATATATATATACACATATATACACTCATACATATATACTCAAACACTCACAGATGCACACACAGACACATATATACTCAGTATATATATCTATATTATATACACATACATATATACTTAATCACCCTCACAGATGCACACACAGATTCGAGGCGTCCACCAGCTCTCATGTACGTATGTTCACACATTCATGCACCCAGGCCCAGTCCCACACATACTCAGGGACCCCTCCCAAGGAGCTTGGGGAGCTCCAGAGCCTTCAGTCCCACTGAGAGCAGAGGAGACATGTGGAGGCAGGCTCAGTGGTCTGCTCCCCGGTCTAGAGCAGGGCTCCCGGAATGGACCTGGCTGTTCCCAATCAGGCTTTGGACGCCGAGAGCCACATTTGGCCCTGCTGTGAGTGTCGAGCAGCTGGGTAGGAACAGCACATGCTATATACCGCTCACAGCGAAATGGGCCTTGGTTTTGGGCGCAACAACATGTGGTCTGTGCTTAGTGAAGCCTCCTGTCCCTGCTAATCCTGCTATTGAGGTAGGTTTTTTTTTTTTTTATTTGTAGAGAGGGAAAGAAAGAAAGAGCATAAAATCTTGTAATCAATTCTCAAATATTTGGTGAATATTTGGGGGAGAAAGTCTATTTTTCTGCAGCCTCGATCATAAACTACCAATGACACACACACTCCCACCATGGGGGGAAAAAGAATATATTTCACTCTCCCTGGCTTTCATTGAATAAAGAGATTTTGAACTGAGCCCCTTAAAATATCAATGCTCTATATTACTCCCTAGACACAGATATAAATCTTTGTAATGGTGCACTTTACAAGCAGCACTCCGGAGTCTTTTTTGATTGGTAATCACAGTGTTTCCTTATTAATACTGTAAAAAATGTAAAAGGCATAAACATTTTGCAATCTATCTGTTCTTTCTGTGTGGGCATACATCAGGGGCTGCTTTGAGCATGCCTAATGGTTCACCCATCACATTTTTTACGAGTTTATATGGGTAGAAAATTGTACCAGAAAACTGAATTCAATGACTGCCATTCTATGAATAAATCCTGTTATCTTTGATACTCTGGGTATAATAAAAACGCACAAAAGTTAAATTTCAGCATCCTTGTAGAGTTATGTCAACGATTTCTAATGTCAAGAAGGCACTGCTATTTCAACCCAGGGCTCTCTCCAACCCCCCTTCAAAATACTGCCTGATTTTTCAGTTATGTTTTCATTAAAACAACTTGTTTTAAGCAGAGAGAAACACGGCATGTTTGCTAATTCATATACGCTAAGAAGTCTGATCAAAATGAAGAGTTATAATTTTCAGAAATGTGGCTCCAGAAAAACTTCATCTACATTTTGGATGAAAAATAAAAAGCCAGGTGCTCCTTAAAATATTTTTTCTTAAGTTAAACAAGAAAATATCTGCGTGTTGTAACTTCTGCTAGTATAAGCTCTTTCTCTTTCCCTGCCTCAACCCCAAAATGTACACTCAACCTCTCCCTTCAAAGTGAGAAGATCCATTTATCACATCGCACCTCTGGGTGCATTGATAAGGGTAATTTTTTTTAAATTGAATTATCTAAATAAAATAAGTTATCTACTCCAATCAATTAAAATCCCTATTGGTAAACAGGTTCAGTTGGCTTCTTTTTAAAACAAATGCAAAAAACAAGTGGAGGATTTACCTCAAAGTACAAAATAAATAATGCTGATTTCACTTGACTTACACTGCATGGGGAAGAAATTCAATGGTTTTGAAATAGGGAAATCTTACGCAGACAGGAGTAAAATTCTTTTTTTTAAATCTCCCCCCCCCCTCCTGGGGCAGCTAGGTGGTACAGTGGATAGAGGCCCCAGCCCTGAAATCAGGAGGATCTGAGTTCAAATCTGGTATCAGACACTTCCTGGCTGTGTGATCCTGGGTAAGTCACTTAACCCCAATTGCCTCAGCAAAAGCAGAACAAACAAACAAACAAAAAAATCCCCCCTCCTTCACCTTTACACATCTTCATTCTTCCTACATATTCCGGTCTATTCTTAGATCAAACAGGATTCGATCAATATGCATATGTTAAATGCCTACTCTGTGCTAGTCATTATTCCAGGTACTGGTACACAAAGATGAAAGTGAAATAATCCTTGTCATGTATTTTTCTAGGGAAGAGAGCATGTAAACAAGAAGGATATATATGTTTTTTTATATATAATATGCAAATGTATTACAAATACATGATTAACATATTATAACATTGTTTATATATATATAATATAATACATTATTTAATCATA
Source organism: Myrmecobius fasciatus (assembly GCA_023553655.1). Taxonomy (NCBI): domain Eukaryota; kingdom Metazoa; phylum Chordata; class Mammalia; order Dasyuromorphia; family Myrmecobiidae; genus Myrmecobius; species Myrmecobius fasciatus. Next base: position 50,231 of record JAJPUD010000331.1, on the reverse strand, counting down.
CAACCATATTAAATTTCATTATTATGATATATCTTATGAAATCAGTTTTAAATAGTGTAATAAATTACATAAATGCATTGCATTAATATAGACTATGTATGTACATACATATAAGCAGAAAGAAATACAGGATGTTATACCATCTCAGCAAAACTGCTTGGAACTCACTCTTCCTTACTTGGCATAATCCAACAGATTTCAGTGGATAATCTTGAATTCATGGGTGCAGCTGCTTACATTTCAAACAGTTGTTTCCTAAGCCATCATTAATCCATTTTACAAGTTTTTCCATAAAAAATATAACTTTTCTAAATTTTATTTCTTTTTTTCTGAATAAATAATTAAAAAAAACAAAGACCTTGATTTAACCCGCAATTAACCCATATTCCTCTTAATAGAAATGCTTTATTTTTAACTGTTGGTATGGTCAAAATTGAATATTGCCATAATGACTTAAAAGTTGTTTTGAGTTCTTGTTGATATTAGAGTTTTTTTTGAACAAAGCTTATATTACCATTGTGTTTAAGGGACTGTAATATTTTCTAAAAATTATTCTGAGATATTGGAGATTTTTGAAGTAGACTTATAGCTCATTGATGAGTAAAGAATTCTCCCTAGTTATCCCAGGATATATTCCCTGTTCTTGTTATTGGCAAGACTGAGGTTGGTTGGATCACTTGAGTTTCAAAGTTTTAAGATATGATGGGTAAAGCTGCCCTATTGTCCTACAACCAATATGATGATGCCCCAAGAATTGGGGGGAGGCAATAAACTACTTAAAAAGGGACAAATTGGACCCAGTTGGAAACAGAGCAGGTCAAAGCTCCCATGCTGACTGGTAGTGGGACTGGTCCCTTGAGGGGTTGCTATATTTCTCACCTGGTGTCTCAGATAAATACACATTTATCAATTCTTTCTGATTAAAATGACACCTCATCAAGAAATATGCAGTTAATGGAGGCCAAAGATCTTCTTTTGCTTTAATTATCCATCTCAAATCTTGACTTCCTTTTGCATGTAGAGACAGCTTTGGGATTTCTCTATAAACCGAGATCCCTTGGAAAATCAAACAAGCAGAAAAGAGGGATCGAATGTATTAATGTGCTCATTAGGCTTGCTGACTGATTCTCATTAGACCTCTCCTGACTTCTTTTAGGCCTCTGACAAGCTTATTTTTACTATTGGACTAAAACATCTTTTTTCCGGAGCTACTGAGGACAGATGACTACATCTGAGCAAATGAATGTTTTGTTTTCTCTTGAAATTGTATAGGAAGATACTTATTTGTGAAGAATTTTCTGGAGCTGGCATTCTAAGAGACTAATCCTGATTAATAGGTGCATGATTATATAATTTTGGCCCTCACAGAGAATTTAGTTCCTGGCCTTTAGCCACAGCCTTCAATTATCACTAAGCCTTGGGGGCATACCTTGCAGACATCCCGGTGTGAAGAGGAAAATTCTTTGGGACGCACAAAGAAGTTCTCAAAACCAGGAAATGCTTGGTAAGCCCAGTGCCTTCCAGATTCTGATGAATCACGTTCTCATCCTCCGATGCCCATTGGCATTTTCTTACTTCTGCCCATCATTTAGCAGAGTTCCCCTCCCTGCTCTGAGGTAATTGTCGGCAAAAGCTGACTTGAGTGTCAATAAAGTACGTGCAGTTGGATGGATGCTACCTGACTTTGGGGCCCTCACTCTGTTCTTTTGGGTTTTATTAGTTAAGCACTGGGAGTGGAGCAGGGTCTTCATGAACCTTTGAGTCATGCAGCCAAGTGAGATACAAAATCTAATGGACACTGATATACCCAAATGGCAGGCCGGGGAGGATGGTTAAAAAAAGTAGTTCTTTTGGTAGTCCTCCATTTCCTTTTTTAAAAGAAAAATGTCTTCATTGGCTCCCTTCAACAATGAGAAATTCAAACTGGTCCCAATTGTTCAGTGATGAAGAGAGCCATCTACACCCATAGAGGAACCTGTCGAAACTGAGTGTGGACCATAACATAGCATTCTCACTCTTTTTGTTGTTTGCTTGCATTTTATTTTGCTTTCTCTCTCTCTCTCTCTCTCTCTCTCTCTCTCTCTCTCTCTCTCTCTCTCTCT
>JAJPUD010000331.1:11646-48119 GCA_023553655.1 Myrmecobius fasciatus | reverse complement strand
TCTCTCTCTCTCTCTCTCTCTCTCTCTCTCTCTCTCTCTCTCTCTCTGTTGTTGTTTTCTTGCATTTTATTTTGCTTTCTCTCTCTCTCTCTCGCTCTCTGTTGTTGTTTGCATTTTATTTTGCTTCTCTCTTTTTTACTGATTTGATTTTTCTTGTGCAGCATGATAATTGTCTAAATATGTATTCATATATTGGATTTAATATATATATTTCTACCAGGTTTAACATATATTGGACTACTTGCCATTTAAGGGAGGGCATGAGGGAAGGGGGGGAATTGGAACACAAGGTTTTGCAAGGGCTAATGTTGAAGAATTGTGCATGCATATGTTTTAAAAAATAAAAAGCTTTAATAAAAATATGCCTTCAGGAATGGAATAATCGCAACTTCTAAGTTCATACTTTAATACTGGGGTTCAAAGCTCTTCTCTGATACTTATTTCTGTATGGTCACTCACTAAAACTCAATGACTTCAGTTTTCTCAAAAAAAAAAAAAGATTGGATGAGTTCCCTTCTGAAGTCCCTTCCTATTCAGAATCTATGATTTAGGTGGTGGATATGACCTTTACCAATGCAGATGGGAACTCCCTTACAATTTAGCTGAAAAATTCATCACCAACATGGCCAGTGTGATGGGGAGCCTCCCTGCTCTGGCTAGACTTTTCTTCAGACAGGAGAGACACAGTTCTTTGCTTTGTATGTGCTTGAAGCCTTTCCAACATGGAAGAAACTGCCAGAGTTAGCACTGGTGTAGCCCTAGAGACCTCAGGGTCACATCTGTACCCTGATGAGGCATCAGAGTAAATAATTAGGGGAGTGAATCTGACAAAATGGTTCAGAATGAGCTGGCTAAGGGAGGGAATTGGAGGCAACATGAACTTTTTGGTCATTCATATCCCCTAGACCTACTTATAGACTCATAAAGTTTGAAGAGATCTTGGACAAAAGAAAAAAAATTGAGATCCAGATTACAGCAGGAGTGGGTTTGAAACTAGCTCAGTATGGAGAGGGCTCTTCCCATAAGCCCATAAAAACACCTGACTGTGACCATGGGGAGCCAGCCTCATGCTGAGTGTATTGGAGAAGTCAAGAAAAAAGTATGTCTTAGTAGGGACTTGGGATAGCAGTATGGAAAAATTACTGCAAAGAAAAGCAAGTCATTGCCCTGGAAAAAAAATTATAGGCTAGCCTGGAGAGTTAATGTCAGGGATGATCCTTTTTTTCCTGCTTCTCTTTCCTCTCTTCTTCTGCCTCCTTTTCCTTCTTCCAACTCTTCTCCTTCCACCTCTCTTCCTAATAAGAATGTTATATTAATAATATTATAATCTAATCTAATCACAATTTATATTTTATGTGGTGTATCAGTTTGCAAAGTGCTTCACATTTATTATCTCATGCAAGTTCCATCTTCCACTTCTCTCTTCTTCCTCTCTTCCCAATAATAATAGAATATTAATAATCTAATATAACATAATATATTTTATGTGGTATGTCAAAGTTTGCAAAATGCTTTATATTCATCAACTTATACAAGCTTCATCTTCTGACCCCTTTTTTTCCTCTCTTCCCAATAATAATAATACATATAAATATTATTATAATATAATCATAACATATTTTATGTGGTGTGTCAAAGTTTGCAAAGTGTTTCATATTCATCATCTAATCTCATTTGATTCTCATGACAATCTCATGAATTAGATACCATGGATACTGTTATTTATGTTTTACACATGAAGAACCTATATCTTGTACTTGAGTGTTTCTGTCTCTTTCAGAGATCATTCAGTGGGAACTGTCAGAGGTTGGACTCCATCCTCCAGGTCTGCTTTTCTATCCATTCATGCCCTTCTGCTACTGTGTAAATGGAAGCCGCCCAGTTGCCTACCCAGTGGCTCATCTCACTTTCACTTGTATTTAACATAACATAACATAAGATAACATTGGTACTTAACACGTCTAGGCACTGGGAGGTGATTTGTGGGAGTAAGTTACCTTACTTCCTTTATATCTCTTTATATTCTTTATATCTCTTCTTCAAGTACTGCATAGAGTACAATTCCATGGAATGGAGTAATGTGGACAGATGCCCAGGTGTTCATAAATTGGCTATTGGCTGGTGTATGTTATCTATCAATATTATAGTTGTTGTTGTTGTTCCAGATCCTCAGAATCATCAGAAGAACTTTAGTCGGAGGCATTAGCATCTCTAAGCAAAACTGAAGATTCAGTTATAAAGCATGGATGTAGGAAAGTTATATCAGGCATCCAGGAACAGGAGACTGACCCACCTCCAAGCCATTAGCAGGCTTTCTCCAAAATTTCGTTACTTACGAAGCACGACTCCTCCTTGGGTAGACAATTACAAAATATACAGCCTCCCTACCTGTTGATTGGGTACCAGGTCAGTCACTTAGTACCATTCACTAACTGTGCCAGTGGAATCTTGGGTATCCAGCCTCCCTGGACCCATAATATTTCTCCCATAAAATGAGTGATTTGGATCAGGTGATCTTTCCTGATTCCTCCAGTGATCAACATTTTCTTTTCCCATAATATGAACTAACTAAAATTCATTTAAGTTATTCTCTGCCTTTGCATCCCCTTCCCACAAAAATAAGCTCCTGGAGAGTAGGACCTTTTCGTTCTTCCTTCCCAGTGCGCCAAACAGTGCTTAGCACATAGTAGGCACTTAATCTCTAGTTGTTGAATTGAACTTAGAACGTTCCATGAATTCAGGACTCTGGATCTCAATGCTGGTTTTTAAAATGCCAAGGAAAGTATCCTCATGTCATGGGTTGGCTGTTTCCTGCATTCTGGGCTTTTGTCTTTACAGGAAAAACACTTGAGACTATTAGGTGCCAAAACCTTGCCTTTTCTGCCCCCAGCTCCGGAGAATCCTGCCAACCTGAAGTGTTAATGCTATAAATGCCTTTAAGATGTCAAGAATATAGTCGTGTTAGTTTAATCTGACTTTTCCTAAACAATAAGTTGTCTTGAGATAGAATCTGGGAAGTGCTCTGAAGGATTTTTTTGGGGGGATGACATGGGGTGGGAGGGAGAGTGTTGTATGAAATTAGACACACCAGAAAACAGAATTTTTGATCTTCTTAATGAAACAAATAAAATCTTAAAATATTAAGAGAATCTTTTAAATGCAAGGGAGGATTACTATAGTTTCAAAATAAGGGGCAAGGTTTTCTTGTGTCTTTCTTCTCAACTGGTGCCATCAAGAGATAAATTTGTGTAGAAATCCTTTGGTTGGAGAGCACCAGCAAAGGAGGAAGTCCGACTCCATTGTATTTATGAGCAGTATAATAAATCAGCCCTGCTTGTAGCAGAAACCTGCCCCGTTGATGTAAATGTTAATATTAAATCTTCCTTTGGCTACTCTCTGAGAGCAAAGCACTTGGCTCCCTAGCAGGACTCTGGGAATAGTTAACTGGCCAGAAATGAACAAATACCATTGGTAGTGAGGTCAATTCTGTTTTCCTTCCTTAAAGTGATTGCAAAGTCAAAACTATTGCAACCATCCACTAACTATCAGTTCAGACTGAACATTGGGTCCATAAATTAATTTTAAAAATATTTGGATAACTATTTCAAAATCATTATTTTCCTTTGTCATTCTATGCATTTTATTTTATGCTTTTAAAAACACCATCCTGAGAAGGGATCCCAAGGCTTCACCAGAGTGCTGAAGAGGTCCAGGGGTTAAGAATCCTTGCTTTAATAGAATTTATTTTAATTTCTAGAGTAAAAAAAAAGCTCCTTTGATAGTTTAAAATAGAAGTATCAAATAGAGGTCCACAGAGTAAGAGAACCAGATTAAAATGTAATTGGAAAATTAAATAAAAATACAATTGAACCCAGATAATACTAATTTGTAGTTTTCTAAGTCAATACTTGTAGCCTACAGGGATCCTTATGTGTGGGTTAATAACAGCTTGTTCCTATTTGAGTCTGACACTGATTTAAAAGCTGCTCTTTTTTTCTCGTGTTAGCCAGGGACCCTTTTCAGAGCCCTTGTCCTTCATGCCTACCAAAGGGACTGAGTGTAGACAAAAAAAAAAATATAAACAAATCATAAGAGTGGATCTGAGCTCAGTCAGAGAGGTACAATAGAATCAATGTTGTATGTAGAACTATGGGTCTTAATGGCTCTGCCATCTTGAGAAAAATGGACCTCAGTTTTCTCATCTGTAAAATGAAGGGGAGATTCAATAGCCTTTATGATCTCCACTGATGATGTAATATGTGACATCTTCCTTTTATGAGCTATCGACAGGGATGTCCCTCAGGCAGTGTCCACCATGTCATTTCATGTGGCTGGGACAAAAGGCCTGTGGGAACAGGAAGGCAACATTAGCCACCATTAAAGAAGGAATTAATTTTTCTTCTAATCTTACCCTGAACATGCCACATGAAAGCCAATACAGATTTCTTGGTGTGTTCCCTAAACTGACTAAAAATTGTAATTGTGACTAAGTTGACAGGAAGAAACAATTGCGTGGAGACTTTGTTTTGGTAGAATCATGTACCCCTCAAAAACCTGACTTATGACCCTGTGTTTGTTACCCTATATTTCATGTGTCCCCTGGGGAGCATTTTATGCAAAGTCCTGAGGACTTTGGCAAAGAGTACATGAAGGAGCTGCTCAGCAATGAATCTATTTCCTAAAATCAATCAAGGCTGCATCCTTAACAATGCTTTGTATACTTTCCTTATACTTCCACGGATATGGCACAGGCAATAAAATACATGCAGTGAGTGATTCAGGGATCATGATACTCATCAAATAGAATTTCATAAAGTAAGTAAGATGAGGATGGTAGAGTGGATGAATACAATAAAAAGGCACAATGCATTAAAAAACAAAAAGAATATAGTTAGAGCTCAAATTTTTCATCTGTACCATCATAACAAGTAGTGTTTCTATAGGGCCTTAAGCTTTGCAAGGTGTTTTATGGGATAATATATAATCTCATGTATCGGAAAATCAACCCTGGGATGTAGGTGCTATTATTATTCCATTTTGCAGATGAAGAAACTGAGACAAAGAGAAATTCCCAAAGACACCTAACTAGGCCTTGAATTCAGATTTTCCCCATTTCTAAGCCTAGTGCTCTATCTGTGTGAAAAGGCAAGAGGTTATCTCTTGAGCAGAGCTGGTCTGCAATCAATAGCTCCTCAAGGATGGTGACTTTGGGCCTTCTTTTCCACTTGTTGGCTGGGTAGGTACCAATGTGAGAAGGAGACCATCCCATCTCCCATGGTTTATGCCCAGCTTGCATGACTTTGGGAGCAGAGGAAAGGTTAGTTTTATTTAAGCAGGTGACCTGAAGAATGGCTGACTCACGTTGGCTGCTCTGCTGTTATGGCCTCCTTCCAATTCTGGGATGTTTTAGTTTGGAATCTTTGGGTTGGGCACTGCATTTTCACAACCATCCTTGCTTGAGGGTATCTGACCTTGCTTCACCTGCTCTGGGAAGTGTTAGAGACCTGGGTTTCACAAGGATGGGGGGGAGAGAATTAGCAATTAGTTATTTGAAGTCGATTTTTCAATTTATCTTTCATGGAAGAGGGGCATTTAAGAGCAGGTGGGAGATCTCTCTAGAAAGGAAAAGAAGGAGGGAAAGAGAGGAAGAATCAAAGAATTGATTCTGATTTTTCTTTTGAGTTGAGTTAAGGCAATAAAGTCAGTAATGTGTCTGAAGTCACACAGTCTAGATAGACTTCAACCATGATCTTCTTGGTGCCGATGCCAGCCTTCTACCCACTGTGCCATGCTGCCTCTGTGATAATGGGGATTAAAAAGCAAACAAGAGATCTTTGATTTCATTGATGAAGGGATTTTCTAGTCAGGGAATTCTCTTTATCAATACAGATGGGAAACATATAAACTTCAGAGAATTGTCAAAGACATTGAAGGGATGAGTGATTTGCCCAGCAAATGGTTTGGGGGTATGATTTCTGGGTGTACGAGAAGATGCTTTGGGGCCACTTGGGTTAAAGCTCTTAAGTGATATGAATCTCGGGAGATTTTTCTTTCCTCACTCATGGCATTCCATCTCTAGGAGACAGGCTGCCATACTCCCTCCTTTCCTCCAAAGCTCCATTCAAGCCTCCTGAGACTCTTCCTGCAGGAAGAAGTGCCCTTTCCCCATTATCTTATTTTTGTTTTACATCCACGTATCTTGCAGATACTTACATGTGTATGAATATCAGAGTCAGAATTCAAGAACCTACCTTTGAATCCCTACCACTTACTGCTAGGGGACATTGGACAAATCACTTGACTTAACCCCTAAATCTTGGTTTCCTCATTTTTAACAGAAGTGAGTCAAACAAAATGGATTCTGAGTCTCCTCAGAGTTTCATAATTTCATATTCAAATGTTACTTTTGTTCCTTAAGAGTTGTGTCATGATGATCAAGTCATTTGCACTCTGAGACTTGGTTACTTCATCTGTAAAATGGGGAGATGAACTCCCAGTTCATCCAGTTTCAAACTGATGAACCTATGAATTGATGAACTTGTTTCCTCCAGAGAGTGTAAGCTCCTTGAGGGAAGAGACTATGTCACTTTAGTCTATTAATTGCCAGTGACTTGCATGGTGGCTGGCACTTAATAGATACTTATTGATGGACAAATTTTTCTTGCATGCACCATTTATTAGAATCGATGGCAAGATTTTATTACTCCTAGTGCTGACCTGGAGGTTGGACATGTTTGCTGTTGTTTATTGTTGTTTGTCCTTTGTTCTCAAAGATGACCATGATATCAGGGGGAAGATGCCATAATATGCATCTGAACTGGATTTAAGTGAGGGAGGCTGTTTCAGGTCACCTGCCTCACCTTCCCCTTCAGAGCCATGGGGTTCAGTGGTTAGATATAGATCAGGATGACTGGAGATGGTCCTGGATGCGGAGGGAGACCTTGGGCTTTTTAAGTTAGGGTCTTCAACTGGTCTCAATTTGACTGAGGCAACACCCATTCAGTGATTAAAGCTAGATAAGCACTGTTGTTTATAGCTAAGTCTAGAAAAGTGAGTTGATTATCAGATGGGACTCTGGAGATTTGCTCAATTTTGAATTACCAGAAAAAAAAAATGATACTCTTTTTCAAAGAGGGAGTTGACTTTAACCAGAAACAGGGAAAGAACCTAGAGTTTGTGACTAACATGTCATGAGCCCATTTTTGTGGTTTGTAAGACATCAGACATGATGTCCTCTGGGGCCTCTCTGTTATAAAATTCTGTGACTCTGAATTTCTAGGTTTCTGGCTGAATCTTTGATTAAGTTGGGGTAAGAGTAAGAATCTAGAGATTCAGAAAAATTCTGACTGCCAGAAGACTCAGATTTAAGACTGTGTAGGGGAAAATATATCTCGAGTGTTTTTGGTTTGCAAAATGCTTCATGGACATGGAGTGGATCTCACTTCAACACTTTGAGGTAGGTACTGGAGGTATCATCTCCCCATTTTATAGATGAAGTAACCAGAGTGCAAATGACTTGATCATCATGACACAACTCTTAAGGAACAAAAGTAACATTTGAATATGAAATTTTGAATTTTAGTTCATTGTGCCTTGCTGTACCTTGTTACCTCTCAATAATAACCTCCTTTATAAATTTAATATTTAATAATTCAGGAAAAATTGGATAAAATAATTCTTTTTTTTTGTTGTTTGAAGTGGGGCAGAGGCTGCAGATGGATAGCATGCTGGATGATGGTTGGGAAAATCATAGAATAGCTAGAAGGAACCTTAGAGGCCCCCAACTTCAACTCTCTCATTGCATAACTGGGGAAACTAAGGCACAGGGAGGTTAGATGATTTGCTCAAGTAAAAAGTAGCAGAAGTAGAATTTGAATCCAGATCTTCTATTAAATCAGGCATTCTTAATCTATGCTTAAAAAACTCAGTCTGTTGGCTTGATTTTTTTTAAATGGGGGGAGAATTAGAAGAGAAAATTACATTTTTCTTTTCATTAATGTTTAACAGAAATACAGAATTTTTCTTTGATTATGAATTTTAAAACAAAACAAACTCTTTTCATGAAGGGGTTCATCCAAAAGGGGATCCCTGAGTCAACAAAGGTTAGGAACCCTTGATGAATCAGAGGCTCTGCCACTTATGTGATCTTGGGGGGGGTCACTTCAGTGGATTGTCATCGATTTATTTGCCTGTAAAATAGAGGGGTTGGATTAAGTAATATTTACATTTATGATTTTATGGGAGAACCTCTTCCAATCAACCAAATGATTTTCTAGGGGCTCCCTTTGTCTCCTGACCTGGATCTGACAATCTCTGAACGTTCCCACAATGAGTAGCATTCCCTCAGGTTTCAACGTGCTCTGTGGTCCTGAAAAGTCACTAGACCAGGTGCGTCCGGCCAGAGGAACTGTGCTGGGCCAGGTGCAGAGCAAAGAGAGGCACCTGCCTGAAGCTGGCAAGACTTTTAAGAACACTGCCGTAATCCCAAATAATAATAATAGTGATAATGTGGTACTCTGCATTTCTGCAGAGCTGCTCAGTCAGAAGGTACAAGGACTTGATAAAGATTGTGTAAGCAGTCCAGGATGTGCTGAGAGTGCTGTCAGGGAGAGAGGAAAACAAAGGAAGCCTTCCGGGCCCCCATTCATGAGGAGGACAAGAGCCCTGTGAGTAAAGAGAACAGATATCATTAGTTGTTAATGAAAAAATAATTGTTGTTCAGTCATGCCGGATTCTTAGTGACCCCATTTGGGATTTTCTTGGCAAAGACACTACAGTGGTTGGCCATTTTCTTTTCCAGATCATTTTTACAGATAAGGAAACTGAGGTACACAAGGTTAAGTGACTTGTCCAGGATCAGATGGCTAGTAAGTGTCCGAGACTGGATTTAAACTCAGAAAAATGAGTCTTCCTGATTCCAGACCAGATACTATATCATCCAGCTGCTCAGACACATACAAACAATAACAGCTAGCATTTTTTATAGCACATTAAGATTTGCAAAGCACTTTTTATACATAACCTCATTTGGTCCTCAAATAATCCTGCAAATTAGGTATTAATTTTATTCCCATTTAATGCATGAGGAATGAGGTAGAATGAGACACATTGACATGCCGAGAGTCACACAACTTGTAAGTGTCTGAGGCAGGATCTGAACTGAGATTTTTTTGACTCTAGTTTAGCATTCTTTTTACAGTACCATCTAGCTGTCTTAATAATAACAATATATCGGGGCAGCTAGGTGGCGCAGTGGATAGAGCACCAGCCCTGGAGTCAGGAGGACCTGAGTTCAAATTTGGTCTCAGACACGTAACAGCTGTGTGACCCTGGGCAAGTCACTTAACCCCAATTGCCTCAGCAAAAAACAAAAAAAAAGAAAAAAAATAATAATAACAATATATCACTTATCCATCTCTCTATCCATCCATCCATCCATTTACGCATCCATCCATCTATTCAATCTTTCTATCTATGCCTTCCTTTATCTAATCATTCATTTATCCATTCATCTTTAAATATATTTATTTATTTTTATTTATGTATTAATTGATTCATTCATTTAGTTAGTTTTTATTTAGTACCTATTGTATGTGAGACACTGTGACTGGTCACACTGGAGAGACAAAAACCTAACATGAACTTGGCTTTTTGGGAGGCTACATTGAATAGTAGAGAGAAAAGCATGTGTGCAGTACAACAGAAAAGTCAAATCAATCAATGAACAAGCACTTTTTTTTTTTGTTTTTTGCTGAGGCAATTGAGATTAAGTGACTTGCCCAGGGTCACACAGCTAGGGAATGTTATGTGTCTGAGACCAGATTTGAACTCAGGTCTTCCTGACTTCAGGGCTGGTGCTCTATCCACTGCGCCACCCAGCTGCCCCTGAACAAGCACTTATTAAGTACCTACTGTCTACTGGGCATTATGTAAGACTGGGGATAAAAAGACAAATATCCCTTGCAGTGGGAAGGAAGGGATACTTCAAGAGTCCATATGGTTAAATATTGTGTTAGTCTTTTAAAAAGAAGAGATAAGGTAGATTCTGCAAAACCTTAGCTGTTGTGAATCCTGGAAAAATCCTAGAACCTATTATTAAAGGGAAGTGGTGGTCATTGTGAGCCTGCATGGACTTATTATGAACAAACCACAGCAAATTAATCTTGTTTTCTTTTTCTTTATTTTTTTGAGGGGACAGTGATAGGGGTGTGGGAGTTGTTAGTTTGGAAGATGAGAGGAAGAGAATAAGCATTTATTATGCTCCTACTATGTATCAGGTACTTATTAAGTGCTTTATAAATATTATCTCATTTGATTCTTACAACCCATTGAGGTAGGTATTATTATAATTTCCATTTTCCAGTTGAGTAAACTGAGGCACACAGAAGTTAAATGACTTATTCAACTCACAAAACTAGTAAATGTTTGAGATTTGCACTGAGATCTTTCTTCCTAACTCCAGACTCACTGCTCTTGCTACTGTACCACCAGCTGCCCAGATTTAAGCATGCTTTTTAGTAGACTTTTACTATATTTTTCTGGACAAAAGAGAAACAAGAATTTGAATTCATAAATGGTTGAATGAATGAATTCCAAATGCTGATTAATTCATTGTTTCCAACCCAGAGTATTCTAGTCATCCATTCTATTCTTCATGATTTTTCAAAGATCACCAACCCTTGCTTTAGCATCATACCAGGGACTTCTCTCAATATCTTTGATTTCATTCATCCAGGCCAAATGTCTTGAACTTAGTGAGAAAATTGAGGAGCTTCCTTAACAGCTTGTTAAGAAAGTTATCTTGGATTTCAAGTCTCTGTTTTTTTCTCTCTATTCCTTCCTTTCTGGAAGACAATTTTCCTTGATAAGCAATGAAGCAATATGAGAGACATAATTTAAGCTCTCTTATCATTTGATACCATTATTTTACCTACATACATAATCTTATGCCTTCTTGTTCTCTCCATAGAGTAATGCCCTTGGTCATGTTCCTTCCTCCCCCCTCCCTCCTTTCCTCTCTCCCTCCCTCCCTTCTTCCTTCCTTCCTTCCTTCCTTCCTTCCTTCCTTCCTTCCTTCCTTCCTCCCTCCCTTCCTTCCTTCCTTCCTTCCTTCCTTCCTTCCTCTTTTTTGTTCTCTCTTCCTTTCTTCTTTTCTCTTTTTCTTTTCTTAGAGAACAATTAGAGCTAATATATGAAGTAGAGCAGAGCAATACAACTTTTAAAAATAATTTATCATGCCACTTTACACTCTCACATTGGCTAAGATTACAGAAAAAGATAATAATAAATGTTGGAGGGGATGTGAAAAAATGGAACATTAATGCATTGTTGGTGAAGTTGTGAACTGATCTAACCATTCTGGAGAGCAATTTGGAACTATGCCCAAAGGGCCATAAAATTGTTCATACCCTTCGATCCAGTAGTGTCATAAAAAAGGGAAAAGAACCCACATGTACAAAAATGTTTGTGGCAGCCCTTTTTGTGGTGGTGAGTAAGTAGAAACTGAATGGATACCACTCAGTTGGGGAATGGATGAATAAATTATGGTATATGAATGCAATGGAATATTATTGTTCTATAAGAAACGACCAGCAGGATGATTTCAGAGAGGCCTGGAGAGACTTAAATGAACTGATGCTGAGTGAAATGAGCAGAATCAAGAGAACATTGGACACAATAACAAGAGTATGTGATGATCAACTGTGATGGATTTGGATCTTATCAACAATGAGGTGATTCAAGGCAATTTCAATAGACTTGTAATGGAAAGAGTCATAAACAGAGGTAAACTATGGAGACTGAATGTGAATCAAAGCATAGTATTTTCATCTTTTTTTTTGTGGTTTGTTAGCTTGTGTTTTTTCCACCTTTTGATCTGTTTTTTCTTGTGTAGTATGACGAATATAGAAATAAGTTTAGAAGAATTGAACATGTTTAATTCATTTTGGATTACTTGCTGTCTAGAGAAGGGATTGGGGAGGAAGGAGTGAGAAAAATTTGGAATACAAAGTTTTGCAAAGGTGAATGTTGAAAACTATTTTTGCATGTATTTGGATAAATAAAAATATATTAAAAAAACTAAATGGCTAAATTTTAAAAAGATTTATCATAAGATTACATTAAGTCTAAATATGTTATTAGACTTCCTTGGAAACTATTTCAAATCACCCATGTAAATTTTAACACATTACATGTCCTAACCTAGCTCCTTAATCTTGTCTGACCCTCTCCTCTTCTCTATGTACTTTCTCTCTGGACAATCAGCATAATTTGTTGGTTCAACTATCCTTTTTATGCAGACGATTTCCAGATCTATATGTCCTGATTGCCTGCCCTGCCACAACAGCTTCCCCCCCCCAAATATTTCCAACTAGAAGGCATGTGACAACTCAAATGCAATGTTTCTTTTCCTGCTCAAGTTTCCCTCTTCTCCAAACTTTGGTTTCTGTTGACACCATTACCAGCTTTTTAGTCACCACATTTCATAAGCTTGGAATAGCTCTTAAATCATCTTTCTTTTTCTAGATCCAATCAGTTGTACAGTCCTATTGATTATGTCTCCATATCATATCTTGCTTCCATACCCATTCTCTACACTCCCACAGTGACTGCTTCCATTCTCTGGCTTTTCCAATGCTTTCTTGATGCAGTCGCCCAACCATCATCTGGAAGCTCCGTGGCTCCCTAGTGCTTCTAACATAAAAGACAAACTCTTCAGTTTGTGTGTAGAGCCCCAGCTGGATCCAATCTACTCTTCATGTACTCTCTGCTTCCTAGTCAAACTGGCTTGCCAGTGCTTTCTCTACATGGTCTTCCATTTCCTGCTGCCATGACTTTGAACAGTCTCATCTGGAACGCAGTCACTCCTAGAAGCCCATGTTTCCTTCGAGCTTTTCTGATTTCCCTGATTTTAAGTGTTTTCTCCTCGCCTCAGTTATTGTGTATATATTTCTGTTTCCATGTGCTGTCTCCCTGGGAGAGTGTAAGTTCCCTGAGACCCAGAGTTATTTTTCATTTTGTTTTTGTATCTTCATTATCTAATATAGGACATTAAATATAGCAGACACTTAATAAGTGCTTGCTGGATGAGACTCGAATAATTTTCCATCACTACTTCTAAGTTTCTATTAGAATTCTTTGTCAAGTCCTTCCTTTTACTTTTTCTTCTGGTCATGGCAAGCATGTACTCTGTTTATCCAGATCTTTGTATCTTCACATTATTTGTATTTTGCATTATATCTTTATATCGTTTCAGAAAGTTCTTGCTGTATTTCTTAATAATCCTTATTCTTGTCAATCTTAATTTCATTAGAGTGCTCTATTATATTAATGTTCCACAATTTATTTAACCATCTTCCTATGATTGTATAGCTAGATTGTTATTTTTATTTTTGCAGTTATAAATAATGCTGCTATAAAATATTTTAATAGCATTTTTTTCTCCATAGTCTTAGCAATGGGGTCATTGTATCAAAATGTATGGAAGTTTTTCTAGCTTTTATCATGGATTGCCAGATTGCTTTTCTAAAATACTCTTCTTGTTGAGTTATTTTTCATTTACATATAATTCTTCATGATCTCAGTTGGGATTTACTTGGGAAAGATATCTTACAGATGAGGAAACTAAGGCAAACTGGGTTAAGTGACTTGTGTGAATGTCTCATAGTGAATGTCTGAGGGCAGATTTGAACTCAGGTTTTCCTAACTTCAGGTACAGCACTCTATCTACTGCACCACTTAGCTGTCTCCAAGTACTCTATTGAGTTTTTAATTCTACTTGTTGACTTCTGAGTAGACTACAAGTATTCCTGAAAAATCACAAATTCTCAGAATTGGAATGTGAGCTTCCTAAAGGCAGAAACCATGTTTTCTTTCTCTTATTATTATTTTTTTCCCTGAGGCAATTGGGGCTAAGTGACTTGCCCAGGGTCACACAGCTAGGGAACTTTAAGTGTCTGAGGTCACATTTGAACTCAGGTCCTCCTGACTTCAGGGCTGGTGCTGCAGCCACTATACCAACTAGCTGCCCCCACTTTTTTTTAAACCCTTCATTTTTATTTCAAGAGCTTGACATCTGGTTTCTGCTCAGTAATTTGCATGTTATCCCCCCATTACACTGTGAGCTCCTACAGAACAGGGATTCTTTTTTCACTTTTCTTTAAATACTGAGCACTTAGCATAGTGCCTGACTGGTTGGGTGTTGTCCTTCATTCTCCAAAATCCCCAAATGACATGACTGTGTTCGTCAAATTTGCATGTCCGACGGTGGCTGATTAGATCAATAGGAGCTCCCAATGATCTGCCCCAGGTCAGACATAAATAGTCCCTATGAACATTTAGCGGGGATTCCCTAACTTTGTGCATCTCACATTTCTTCTGAGCTAATTCAAGTCTGCTTTGCTCACAGAGCACAGCACTTTCTCTGGTGGGGGCATGTCCTGCTGGGTGACCCTGTGCCAGTGTCTTCCATGTCATACAATCAATTCTGAAGTTCTTAAAAGAGACCTTGAGAGCATCCTTGTATTGCTTTTTGTGACCACCTTGGGACTTCTTACCATGTGGGAATTCTCCATAAAACAATCTTTTTGGCAGGTATACATTTGACACTGGAACAATGTGGCCAGCCCAACAGAGTTGTGCCCTCTGCGGTAGAGTTTGAATGCTTGGCAAGCAAAGGACCTTGTGCGTTCAATATCTCATCCTGTCGGAAGATCCTCAGGATCTAAAACAATTCAAATGGAAGCCATTCACTTTCCTGGCTTGGTGCTGCTATATTGTCCATATTTCACAGGCAAACAACAATGTCAGCTTGTGCTTACCTTCAGTTTGGTAGTCAATCTAATACTTCTCCTCTCCCACACTTTTCTTTGGAACCTCCCAAATAGCAAGTGAATAATAAATCCTTGTTGACTCAAATTCAGCCCCTGCTTCCCCTATCTTACTTCGAAACTTATCTCAAGTTCTACAAGTAGCCTTGTAGTTACTCTATTTGCCTTACATATATCATATATACAGCTACTTGGGTGTTGTTTGCCCCATTAAATTGCGACCTAGTTGAGGGATTAGCTCAATAGTTGGCACATAGTTAACCCTTATATAATGCTTATTAATTTTTGGAAGAGATCTCAAGCTAATAAGAAAATAAATCTTCTTATAATATTCTCAGTGAGCGGTTTTAGTTCATTTCTTTCTATGACAGCTCTAATTGTTAGGAGTTCTCTCTTTCATATATCTGACTTTGTCATGATAAGTTTTTCATAAAGAGGAACCATCCTAAGCTCTGCAATCTGTGAAGGTAGACCGTGGACATTGCTGAGAAAAGGCCTTTATTAAGTGTCCTTTTGGACTCAGATGCTCTAATTCTTTCTATTTAAAAGTATATTTTTGGGTTTATTTAAATTTTTTTATGTTCCAAATTCTTTCCTTCCTTCTCACTTTTCCATTCAATGAGAAGGCAAGCGATTTGATTTCAATTATCCATGTGGAGTCATGCAAAACATATTTCCATATTAGCCATATTGAAAAACAAAACAAAAAACCTACAATAAGAAGCAAGAAACATAAAGAGAATGAAAAAATCATGTTTAGAAAGTGAAAAAAGCATGTTTCAGACTCCGAGTTAATCAGTTCTCTTTGTCTCTCTCTAGAGGTGGATAGCATTTTCCATTATGGGTCCTTTGGAATTGTCTCAGATCATTGTATTAATCAGAGTAACTAAGTTTTTCACAGTTAATCATTGTTAGAATATTGCTGTTACTATGGATAATGGTCTCCTGATTCTGCTCATTTCACTTTGCATCAGTTCATGTAAGTCTTCCAAACTGTTTTTGAAACCATCCCCCTGATTTTAAAAGAAATAAATAATTTCTTTTAGCAGAATAATACTTCATCACAATCATATGCTACAATTTGTCCAATCATTTCCCAACTGATGGGAATCCCCTCAGATTCTTTGCCTCCACAAAATAGAACTAATATAACTATTTTTGTACATGTAAGTTTTTTTCCTTTTTTCTTTCAGTACCTCCAATTTCACCATATGAAATGGTACATTTACCCTTTTCCCCTTTGATGAGTATAATGATTTATAAAAAAAAAACTGCTTTATTTTAAGGCTAATACGATAATGGTTTATTTTATTTTTTTTAGCAACTTGATAAAGGAAAAAAACCTTTCAAAATTAGAGAGTTTATCAACTTAGCCTGTTGTGTAAGTGATTTGTCTCTCCTAATATTGAGGAAAGGAGATGTCAGTTATGTAAACCCAACTCAGAATTCAGAGAGAGCAAAGAACCCATGTTAAAATGACATCAGCAAGAAATCACCTGAAAGCCATGCAGATCCCTTCAAAGGGATTAAAAGAAGAAGAAACGTGATTGTTAGAGCAAGCCTTGAATTTATTTGATTCCCTACCATGGCAGCTGTCCATGGAGGAGGGAGGGGTAACCTTCACACTTTGGCTCAAAGCAAAAGGAGAGAAGAATTGTGAGCTGAAAACAGTACAACATTTTCCTAAGCCTATTTTTTAGTGGGGGGAGAAGCATTTGAAAACCTATTTCTCTCAGGTATCTTGCAGTAACATTGCCTGGATGTACATACTTTTCAAGATAACACACTTTGGGGTTTTGAAAAGATGTTTTCTTACCCGTGCCCATATTTTAATTTCCTTTTCAAAAGAGGCTGTGCATATTAAAAAAAAAAACAGAAAAACCCCTTCATTTCTGCAAGATGATCCTCAGCAGAATCCATGGAAATAAGACTAGTTGTCATTGAACAACCTTTGATATGGGGCAAAAAAATGGGGGCCTTTCAGTGATTTATATTTTATCAATTTAAACAGGTTGGTCAGATCCCATGTATGAAGATGTTAAATGAAAGTGAGAAGAGGGAAAAATTATAGAACCATAGAATTAGAGCTGGAAAGAATTCTACGGACATGTAGTATAACCCCTTCATTTTACAACTAAGGAAACTGAGGTATGCCCAAGGTTATGTAAATAATAGAGAACTAGAACATGAACATAGGATCTCTGTCTCTAAAGTCTTTCTACTCTACCATCTCCCTCTCTTGAGAAAAGATCAACATGAGGTCAGTGTTTTCTCAAAAGCATACTTTCCCCTCATGGGCATCCTTGAATTAAATTAAGCAGAAACCAGTTTCTGTTTTTGTTGTGCTTCCTGGCTTGATTTGACTTGACAGTTGTGTTGAAAATGGATCTTGGGCTAATGTCACATTGCAATTTGCAGTTCCAATAGCAATCTCCCACCATGCAAAGGAATGAAACTGAGAATTATTGATAAGAGTCTGTCTTAAGGAAGAGCAAGAGCAATTTTAGGGGTAGGGAAGTAAGAGTTATTCTAAGCTCTCACAGGATCACATAATATTATTGCTGTTTGGCTTTCATTCTCGAAGAAGACTATGACATTAGGGAGGTGATACCATCACATGCCAGTCAATTGGATTTAAGTGAGGGAGGGCTATCCAAGGTCATCCTCTGGAGCCATCTATGTCCAGTGCCAGGATACAGATCAGGATGACTGGAAATGGCCCTGGATGTAGTAGGAGACCTTGGCCTTTTGAAGTTGGTTTGCCTGAGGGAATGCTCATTCAGTGATTAGAGTAAGTAAGAAATGGCAGAGAATGGCCTTTTTTACCTAGTTAAAGAAGGATTTCTAAAGAGCTTCTAGTCCACCTTCATATTCCATTGAATAGGAATATTCTAGAGATGGAATAGAAATATAATATTCTATAGGAATATAGAAACTTCCTATTCTATAGAAAACTGAGAGGAGGGTAACTCACATTGTTTCTAAGTGGAAAAGCCACTTTTCAATACTATGTTGTTTTCTAAGTACTGTTATATTTATATTGAGTTCTTGTTCAAATTATTTTTAGGAACTAAACAATTATTTTCATTTCCTAATTTACCTTTGCCAGATTTGCCACCTAGAATCCCATTAGTTTCTTGGGGTTATTTTGCATTCTATCAATCAGAAGAACCCAAGAATGGTCATACTCACACATTTTCATCTCCACAACATCAAACACATTATTCCAGAATAATGGGCTATCACCGATGAGAATGAACAGTCACCAAATGGTTTCCAATTTAACTTCCATTAAAACTTAAGTGTGACCAATGCCATGTTTAATGAAATTGTTTCTGCAAAGAGTTCAGATCGATTAAACTTAAAGGACACCACATAATTGTGTAAAATAGCAGGTTGTAAGCTGTGATGATCATTGCTGAGCCAGTTCCCACCTGCCCTACCTTTCAAAGCACAGTCTATGACTGTGTACCCACATGTCCATATTTCTCCCAAAGAAACTCTTTATGCAAGTAGACAGACTTACAATCATAATATTCCATTTGCCACCATTTATCTTTCCAGACTGTTTGATACATGAGCATGCTCACAACCACTCTAGTCAGATGTAGCCAACATACTAGTTTTAATTAGCTCCCCTTCCCCAAATTGACTGATAAATGGAATAGTGGATAGAGAACAAGCCCGGAGTCAGGAAGACTCATCTTCCTGAGTTCAAATCCAGCTCAGACACTTTACTTGCTGTGTGACTCTGATTGTCACTTAACCTTGTTACCTCAGTTTTCTCATCTGTAAAATGAACGGGAGAAAGAAATATCCAACCACTCCAATATCTCTGCCAAGAAAACTTTAAATGGGATCCCAAAGAGTCAGATATGACTGAACAAAATTCCCAAAGTATTTTGAGAATTATTAATAATAACAATATTTTAATTATTAACAATGACATTTTAATTATTAAAATAATTATCAATAATAATAATGACATTTATTTAATTCTTTAAAGTCTGCAAAGCATTATTCGTACATTATCTCACTTGAATGCAGAAAAACCTTGTGAGGAAGTTCCTACAAAGATGGTTAATCATATTTTTGTTGTTGTTCAGTTGTTTCAGTTACATCTGTTGCTATGATTCCATTTTGAGGTTTTCTTAGTAAAAAATATTGGAGTGATTTGCTTTATCTTTTTAAACCAGGTCATTTTACAGATGAGGAAATTGAGGCAAACAGGGTTAAGTGACTTGTCCAGAGTCATATAGCTAGGAAATGTCTGGCTGAAACTGAGGTCCAAAGAAGTTAAATTACTTCCCTATGATCAAATGACCAGTAAATATCAGAGGCAGAATATGAATTTAGGTCTTCTTGACTTCAGATCTGTCACTCTCTTATATCCTACTACCTTTCACTGATCAGTAAACATAGCTCTCTAATGAATAAATAAAAATGATTTTCTAATAAATAACCAGAAAAATGATGGATTTTCAATTTATACATTTCTGTTCTTCTTCCACTTGAGTCTAAGTTTTACCTTCTTTTCCTGAAATTATTTTGTAGTAGTAAAATGCAATTTGATTGAATTGAGGTTCATTTCAATTCAGATGATTGAGGAGTCATTTATTCAGTGCCTACTGGGTGGAGGATAGTATGTTAGATGCAAGGAAAAAAGATGAAATCAGCCCATCTCTGCCTTCAGAGAGTTAGCCCATTCTATCCTTTACAAAGAAATTCAAGACAGAAGAAATAAGAACACATCAAAATGAAGGTACAGTGTTATGGAAATGCTTGTTTTATTCCATAAATTAAAAATAAAATAAATAAAATAATAAAAATGGAAGTAATTCCTGAATTGAACCTTGAAGGAAAGAAAAATTTTCCAAAGGATAGAGCTGAGAAGGAAAGCTATTAGAGATATGGTAGAGAGTACAAGCAAAGACTCAGGTGTAGGAAAAGGCTGAGGGAGAATGAAGGACAGAAAGGGAAAAGAAATGTACTGAGAGAAGCGTCTGAAAAGGAAAGTTGGGATCCAATTATGAATTGCCCTGAATGCCAGGCTATGGAGTTGGATGGTCACTGGGAAGCCACTTAAAATTTTGGAGCATATGTGATCAAAAGTGAGCATAGGGAAGAATGGATAAACAGTTGTATGGAGTCTGAGCTACAGTGGAGGGAGATAGGAGGCTGGAACATGGGCTTAGGAGGCTAATAAAATAATAAAGGGGAGAGGTGATGTGACATGAACTGGGCTGACTATAGTGGGATCAGAGAAA
The DNA here is from genome assembly GCA_023553655.1 of Myrmecobius fasciatus. Lineage (NCBI taxonomy): Eukaryota > Metazoa > Chordata > Mammalia > Dasyuromorphia > Myrmecobiidae > Myrmecobius > Myrmecobius fasciatus. Next base: position 28,024 of record JAJPUD010000331.1, on the reverse strand, counting down.
GAAATGTATATACAAGAGAGTTGCAAAACTTAAAATTTTACAATCTAGTATAATTATACAAGTCATGAGAATCCCTAAATTGTAGAAACAATTTAACAACATTTTGAAATAAACAGAATATCATCTAAAAACACCAAAAATACAAATACAAACTAATTTGTGGACTAAATTGTACTCTAATGTATGGACACAGTCAGCCATTGCATTCATCCATACAACTGTTATTAAATCCAGACACATATATTAAGGCAAAGATTTATTTTCTTTTGTATTTCAGGTGCTTAGCATGTCTGGCAACAAAGTGGGTGATTAATAAATGCTTACTGATTGATTAGTATACAGTGAAAAATATCATATGAGATTTATTGAATTTTCAACAATTGAAATTCATTTCAACTTGGTCAACTTGTATATTTGTATGAGGGGGTCACAACTGAATGGAGAATCAAGTCCCTTAAACAAATGTAACCAAATAAATCTGTTCTAATTGATACCTAATATGGTGAATTTAGATAAGTTTATTCATGCCTCTATCATTTTCAATATTTAATCACTCAAATGCAAATATTAACAGGAAGTGCTGCTATTAAAAAAAGAAATGATTATGTTACAGCTGATTTTTGTCCTTGGTCAAGTTTGTCCCAGTTTACCTTCTGTTCTTATGAATTTAGTGTTGATAATAGGTTACCAACATCCCCATCAGATAGACACCTGGATGGAAGAGGACATGCTTTTTTTGACTTTCAGATTCATCTTTTCACTTTCTCCCCAATAAAAATATGAAGAAAATAGTGCTATAAAACATATGAGGCCAGAAAATCCAGAATGAAATGTATGGTTTTGGATGATGTGGAGTAGTAAGAGTCATGTTGCTGGAAAGAGTTCTCAGCAGAGGCATCCATCCTTCAGAAAGTCAGTAGCCTCAAAAAATCAGCAACAGTTGAAGATTAGCCTTGGTGATCTGTCTGAGGCACTTAACTTTATCCACAAAGGGCATGTTACCATTGATGGACATTATAGGTTCCTCAAGAGAATGCTTGGAAGAATGTGTGAACTAGTTGACTTCCACATCTCAAAGTTTGGAAGTTTTCATCCTACCATTGTTTTATGGAAGTGATGGGACTTCTTTAGGTCTTACCTATCTCGATTTCTTTAGGGACCTATATCTTCATCTTTGATTTTCCCAGGAGAGCAAATCAAGTGTCTGTTCTTGTAACTAGAAAGAAGGTCTGGATTTTTTCAATGAGATTAGAAGTTGTTACTGACGCAAATTAGACTAGTTTGTCTCTTGTACAAGAATATAGCTCTTAAGAGGTCCCTTTCTCTTCATCATCCCAACCACAACTGGAGAAGAGATAAGTACTTTCACACTCTAGGACAAAACCAACTTCCCTTTATTCTTTATTGCTACCATCAAGCGTGTCCAGATCAGGAATTCCCAATTCCTTGACATCTTGAGCCTTTGAATCCATGATGGTTATCTTAGCTTTTCTAAGTACTTTTTGAGAGGTAAGGAATTAATCAAATAAATTGAGGAAAGGTGTCAAAGTGATGGATTCTCTATGTGTAACAGGGGTAGACCAATGAGCTGAATGGATATGTTAAAGAAGAAAGATGCCTTATTTCCCCTATTCAAAATATAAATGTAGATAAAATAAATGAGCTATTATCATCATTATTCCTCCATCAATCAAGGGAGACTTTTCTTTTATTATGCCCATATGAAGAGACTTTAGAGGTCATCTAGTCTATTGGTGTCAAACTGAAATAGAAGCAGGAGCCACTAATCTGTATGTAAGGATCCCTGTGGGCTGCATGTTGAATTAGTTTTAAAATGTAAAGTTAACCCATGCTTTATGTTTTTCATTTATTTTTATTAAATATTTCCCAACTACATTTACATATGGTTTTGGCTGTCCTCCAGGCTGCATGTGACCTATTGGTCACATGTTTGACACTTCTAGTCTAACTTTTTAGTTTCCCCATCTACTCCCACTGAGGTATGGGACTTAAATGACCTAAACAAGATTATCCAGACAGTGAGTGAAAGAGGTAGGATTTGAACTTTAGTCCCCTGACTCCAAATTCAGTGCTCTGTCACTTTATAGTTTATAAAACACTTTCTAGAACAAAAAAAATGCTACACACACACACACACACACACACACACACACATCCTATGAACATACCAGCACTTAGAAATGGAGGTAAATGGACAACAAAGAGAGGGCAATTTGATCCAATGTCCCACCTGAAAAGTTTATCAAAACACCTGAAAGGGAGTTAATTTTAGCTGGCTATGAATAAGTTGCTTATTTATTTATTTTGTTGGTTTGTTCTTGTTTTTGTTTATTTTGTTTTGACTGAATAGTTTCTGAATAGAAAATAAGAGAACAAATTTTCTGCTTTTCATCTTCAACGTCTGGTTTTTGGAGAAGACATCACTCAAAAGCAAAAACATTATCAGGTGGATCTCTTTCTTGCCTTGGGATTTTATGTATCGCTTGATCAAAAGTAGTCTTTTTTTTGGTGGAATATGGAGTGGGAGAAAAAGAAATTATCTTAAATTATCAATAACAAAAATAATGATCTGATACTCAATTAAAGAAACAAAAAGACTTAAACTTTGAGTGTTTTAAATGGATAATTCTTTAAGTAGGTAATTCTTTTAAGTAGGACCCCTTCACAGCCCTGTGAAACAAGAGACCATCCAGGAACTCTTGAACTGTTTCAAATTGTTTTCAAATGGGCCTGGATGCTGTTGAGAAATGCATAATTTACGACCTTAACACTTGATTAGGTGTTAAATGACTGTCAGGAGAGATGTCCTTGGTAATCCAGTTATCATCCAGCTTCTAATTATCACTTCACAGTAGAATCAAGGCTGGATAATTGAGAACCAACATTATTAAAGGCCTTGAAGTAGGGATTTTCTTATGCAGCTAAGCAAATTACTTCCCTACCCAGAATAAGTCTAATTTGTGAGAAGAACTACTATTGGTAATTAGATTTGGCTTTATCTAAAGTAGGAGAAAGTTTCATTTAATACTTGGTTGTCTGTTTAATTTTTTCATTTCCACATTAAGAAAACGTATGTAGTAAAGGGAGGGAAGAAAGGAGAAAGCAGGATGCAGCCAAGAGAAGGCAGAATGTAATTAAGAGATGATGACTTTACCTCTCCCTTGTCCATCATTACTAAGGATATCCCTCAGTTGAGACCCAATTTCACCTTGTGTGAGTTCCCATTGATCATCATGAATTATTTACATCACAAATGCTGCATCATCCATTAAATTGAGAATAGAGATAATGGGCCAGATTCTGCCCTTGATTGATAACTTATGCCTCATTCTCATAGAATTCAGGAGGAACTAACAGAGGAGTGACAATAACCCATTCTAACTCTTAGAGCTTCTTAAGAGTCCTGAGTTCCAACAATTTCTCATCCTCTGACTTTGCAGGTACATTTCCTTGAGTTACCATTGATACCAAACATGTATTAAGGGTTTAAAGACCTCAGAAATGAAGTGGCAATTTGAAATGGGGAAGACCTGGCTTCAAATCCTGGCTGTGTGATCTTGGCCAAGTCACAAAGGATAATTGAACTTCAGTTTCTTCATCTGTAAATGAGTAAAGAAAAACATCTGATTCACAGGCTTGTAAATACCAAATGAGAGAATGTATGCAAATTACTTTGTAAATTGTAAATCACTACCCATGTGTTTTTTAGAAGAATATTATTATTGTTATCATTCTCATTTTTTTCAATGAAATTCAGATAGAAATTATATTTGATCAAGCTACTATTCTACTAATTATATTAGATACTTAATTTTCTCTGGATTATGGTAAGGTGGAAAAACTACTTTTTATAATTGAACAAAAATATTGGCACATATGGACATCTGTGGGCTCAATGAAAACATGTTTGAGGGAAGCTCCATGGACAAGATGATAAGACATATATATTTCCATTTGCTCCTACATGTTTTTAATTTCCTGTGTTCTGAATACTTTTCAGTTCACATAGCTTAGGGTCTATGAGTATTTGGCATGGCAAAATCTGTTATAAATGTTTTAAAGTTTTTATGGATTGATGGAATATCCAGGAGATTAATGGCAACAGTTCTTCATAATAAGTCTAAGTTTTTGTTGGCATTGAAATCTTAGGGATATTTCGAGGTTTGTATTTGTAGTATAGGGATTTATTATCTGTTACTTTACAAAAATAAACTATACATAATCCCAACCACCATGTTGTGTTCTACTACACATTTGAAAGATGCTAAATGATTTTACACAGTTTCTACCATTCCCTTGCATAATTAGAATTGCTCTGTAAGTCTTGGCTCCTTATGGATAACTTATCTGCAGTTCTTGAAGGTGATTACCTAGTCTTAAATAGCCATAATAACATATACTATGAGAATATCAATTCTCCACCTTTTTTGATGAGGTTTCATAGTTGCCCTGGGATATGGTTCATTAATATTTTATGGGCTTTTATTAGGAAATTGTTCAAACCTGTTATGGCCCATTGCACAGTTTTGAAAGTATATGTTAATTATTGCCTAGATGTGTCAAATGCCTTCTTTCTGTTGAGCTTATAATAATTCTCTTGAACATAGGTAGATAATAGCATTTTCCTTGATAACTTTATGCTTGATGTGTCTTGCTTGGAGGACTCAAGCTGGAAGTTTTCATTCTTTGTCTTTTTTGGCATTCATTAATAATTTTACTCTTATGAAGTCCAAATAACATTTTTGTTTCATTGGAGAAAGATTCTACAAGATGGAGGAACAGTTTCTTTGTTTTTCATAGCACATATTAGATAGTGATGTCAAATACTATAAGAGATTATTTAGATGTTTTGCAAGAATTTCCTCTTTAACTTGAAAGCCATACTTAATTCTGTTTAGCAGAGTAGATGATGGACTTGAGAGTAGGCAGAATGAGAGAACTTAAATTACCTCCATGAAAAATGCTACCCTTTATAAAAATGTTTTTGACATTATGGTGTTCTTGTCATATTTGAAAAAGAGAACAGTTTTTCATGTAGACATGTGATACTTTAGTATTTTTGCTATACTTGAGCTCATTTTTTATAATTGCATATGACTAAGGCATGAGTGCAGAATTGAGTCAGAGGCTCAATTCTGAGTATAATAACTCAATTCAGAATATAAAGGTAATAATACATTTGAGCAGCTCATCTAATAACTCTTAAATTGATAAGTTACTTTTTCATATCTGTTACTTCTTGGTACATCTTTTTGGTGTCTCATCCAACACTGTTTTCTTGTAAATGTTTATAGATATTTTATAATACATGCTAAATTTTGAATTCTTTTTTCATAAAGAACATAAAACATAATTAATCTATTTTTTGAAGGATTCACTGTTATTTTTATCTTTTGGTAGAACATATATGATACCTCCATTGAGAAGGGTGGGTTGAGGCTTATGTCTGAGAGGAAGCTGGTAAAGTGTTTTGCCAGTAGTTTGTATGTATCACTATGAAATATTTCAGTGAACAGTAATTGATCTGACTTAGTTCCACCCCTTGCTTTCCAATTTTAGAAGAGAAGCTAGAGTTTCATTAACTCAGAATGAAATTCTGTCATTCTGCGTATTAATAAATAATGATTGATTAAATTAACAGTGTCCAAACTTTCAGCCTCAAGCTTGATCCAATTTACATTTTCATTGGGTTAGACTTCAACAACTATATAGATATTTATCTTCCTTTAGTATTTCTCTCTTACTTTGATTTCTTTATTTCTCAAGTGTCTGTAGGTAAAGGTTTTGATTAGCTTTGACCTTTTTTATTTTGTCCTTTGTGTTGCTTTGACTTCCTGTATTGCCTTAATCTTTTTATTTTTATTTTTATTCGATGATTAAGGGAATATAGAATTTCTAATGGACTTTTTTCAGATTCAATTCTGTAGTTTTCACATTAAGTTTTTTTTTCCATCCATCAAATAATTTTATTATATTACTTAATTTTCTGCCGCTTTGCTTAAAAGAAAAAAGAGAAAAATCAACATTGTATTTTTGTGGTTTATATGGCTTAGAAAAATCTGATGGCAGTCTTCTGTCTTTTCTCCCAGACTAGATCCAAACTACTAGATCTTAGATGTTCTTTTCTTTTTTCTTTTTAAATTGGCTTGTGTAGCTTTTCTTGAAATAGTCCTGTCCTTAATTCTAGGTTTCCTCACAAACTCTCTTTTATAGACAAGAACAGCCTTTTACTAAAGGTGGATTTGAACCTGTGATCTTTCAGATTCTAAGCCCACTTCTCTATCCACTGTGTCATTATCTGCTCGTTGGCTTTTAATTTTTTTAAAGCACCAAAACTTACTTATACTTAAGGATGATGGGAATCTAAAGTGATAACAATTATTTCCCTTTCTTTTTATAATGTAGCAGCTGGGTCAATGTTTTTAAATTATTCAAATTATGTTGCCTTTCTCATATATTTTTGGTCCACAGTCATTTGCATTATCAATTTCCCACCTCCAATGGTATGAATTTTGGGAAATTACCAATCCTGTTAAAAAAGTTCAGTATTTCTCCTACTTCAGAGTTTAGTATCAGGTATAATTCATCTTTATCAGCTTTTCAGTGTATCATATTCCAATTTGTATTTTCCTGCCTTGTTGATGCATATTCTGGTGTGATTTTCACTGAGGTTCCTTAATAATATCTATTTTTGCCTAGCCAAAATATTCCTCACAATATTTTTCTTTTAAAATTTATAAATCATGTGCGTGAGTGTCTTATGCCTGGAATTTTTTCCTCTGATGGTGTAATATGGATTCTATTGTTCTATATTTTGTCTTCTGGTTCCAATATTTTGGACATCTGGAAATTTTTTGCGATTTTTTTTCTGAAGCATGGCACTCAAATGTTTTGTTTCTTCATGCTCTTTTGGGAGCTTGATGTTACTTAAGTTGTCATCTTTCTAAAACTTCTTATCCAGATCAATTATTTTTGATATTACATATATTATGTTTTCTTCCAATTTTGCTATATTCTTACTTTAATCTATTATTTTTTATCTCTTAATTTTGACTTTCATTTCTTCCTTTAAAAAATTTAAATGCCTCATGAAAAATTAACATATAATATGAATGCCCCTTATTGAACTTGCCTTTCAGCTATTTACTTTAAAATGAACCAATTTTAAGGCATAAAATAGCATAAAAGATATTTCTTTTAAGTTTCCTCTATTCATTTTTTGTGGGTGACCACTATTTTACTTGGGCATTTTTTCTAAAGACTGCATCATATTATTTCCCCCCTAAGATTCTGACTAAATTTCACTAAACATACATACACATGTACACATGTACACACACACATACACACATACACACACATATATATATATATGTATATTTTAAATCAGTTTCAACCACTCTGTGTTGACATTTGGCAATTTTTGGGCTTCTAACAATAATAATTATTATTTATAGTTATTGCAGAATCATTTTCTCTTCTAATTTCTCTTCTCTTTTTAATACAGGATCACACAGCTAGGAAGTGTTAAGTGTCTGAAGCCAGATTTGAACTCAGGTCCTCCTGACTTCAGGGCTGCCTATCCACTGCACCACCTAGCTGCCCCCTAAATCTATTTTAAGGCATGGTTTTATTTAGAAAATGTTGGTGTTTCCTTTTCCAAAGCTCTTATTTTCCTTTCCCCATTTTCCTTCTCTCTTAAGATCCATTTTGAATTCTTTAAAGAGAGCCTTTTGAGTTGGAGACTAACTCATATCCCCCTCATATCACCCTTTGAAACTTCATCTGGAAACCTTTTGCCTTTAGTGCTTTCAGGGTTTGAGGTCTATTCTTCCTTGTATCCATAGTAGCTCTCTAAGATCAGCTCACTTTTTAGTTTTTTGCTCATTTTTAAAGGCTGAGGGCTGCTCTTTGAGTAAAGGACAGATTGTTCCAAACTTCCTCTAGAAGAGAACAACAGCCTCACAGCTGCCCTGGGGTTGGTGCTGCTGGCTTTCTTCCTATGCTGGATGGGTGTGACAAAGTCTCACTTGTTAATACTGGGTTTCAGGGGATCACTACTTGTCTGAGGTCTCAGGACTAGTCTGCTGATCCCACTGATTTCTGAATCAGAATAAAATAGCCAAACCCTGATGTATTTTGGATAAGAACCTCCCACTAGATTTTCTCTGTGCAAGGCTTCCCTATGCTGTGCCTGTGTTGGACAGCCTCTCTCCCCACCATCCCCCCCCAGCCCCACCCAATTGAGACAGACCTCTCTTCCAAATATCTTCTGCTGGAAATCTGTTACACTAAATATTTTTGGGTTCTGTTATTCCAAAACCTGTTCAAGGGATGATCTGGTATTGATACTGAGGAAAGTCAGGAAGAGCTCAGGCAAAGACCTATCTAGTATCCACCATGGGAAAAGGGGCAGACTGAAGAAAATGGGATAAGTTCAGTTTTAAATATGAAGAACTTGTAACACCAAAGGGTTTTCAAATGGAAAAGTTGAGCAAGCAATTGGTGATATCACATTGGAGTTCAAAAGACACATTGTATAGACACCGTGTCTATACCATTAGGAGAGGAAACAACTAAGAACAATGCTAATAGCTTAAGATGATGGTGGAATTAACTGAAGATATATTTTAAATGCTTTTATGCCTTTTTCATTTTTTATTTTTCAACATTTACTTTTATAAGATTTTGATTTCCATTTTTTCTCCCTCTTCCTCCCTTTGCTCCTCCCCCAAATGGCAAATGACATTATATAGATTATCCACGTACAATCATATTAAACATATTTCCACATTAGTCATGTTGTGAAAGAAAAATCAGAACAAAAGAGAAGAGCCACGAGAAAGGGGAAAAAGTTGTGTTCAATGCTTCATGAACCCATTTGGGGTTTTCTTGGCAAAGGAACTGGGTGGTTTGCCATTTCCTTTTCTACCTCATTTTACAGATGAAGAAACTGAGAAAAACAGAGTTAGATGACTTACCAGGATAATAGAGCTATGATGTGCCTAGAGACCAGATTTGTATTCAGAAAATGAGTCTTTGTGACTTCAGATGTGGCACTGTATCCATTGCGTCACCTAACTGCCCTGTGTTAGAGACGACAGTTTGTGCATCATATACTTAAAGATAATAATTAGACCAGTGGAGGTAAATGAAATCATTATTAAGGGAGAAAGTATAGAGAGGTTGGGATGAGAGCCCTCATATCCTTGAGCTGCATGTAGGTGATGAATTAACCAAAAAGATATACATGTTTGGAGGTATGGCTAAGGAAGAATGGCCTACTCTGCTACATCATTAGATATCTCTTTCCTTTGCTTCATTAGCATGTCTAACACTTTATAAATTAAACTGCTATAAGTAAAGACAGTAGCCTTTCTGGGCTCCTGACTTGGTGACTGAGATGGAACAAGAATTTTATATCCTTTTCATCCTTTTAAAATAGGGGTTCTTGGGGATATGTAGACTTTTAAAAAATATGATAACTCATTTCAGTTTAGTTTTCTTTGTAATCCTATTTTATGTAAAATAAAATATGTAGGATTATAAAGAAAACTAATATATAAAACACTCATAAAAACTATATAACTATATATCTATATCTAATCTCTATCTATCTATCTATCTATCTATCTATCTATCTATCTATCTATCTATCTATCTAAAACACTCTTGTCTGTGGGCTTTATCATACTGCCAAAGGGGTCCAGGACACAGAAAAAGTTAAGGACCCCTATATAAAGTGTTTTTTAATTGGACTTATGGTTTATGCATTTTAAACCTTGAACCTTCTTTGCTGTTGTTTAGTTGTTTTTAGTGATACCTGTCATTTGGGGTTTTCTTGGCAAGATACTGGAGTGGTCTGCTGTTTCCTTCTCTAGCTCATTTTACAGATGTGGAAACTGAGGCAAACAGGCAAAACTGACTTGTCTAGGGTCACACGAGGCCAGATTTCAAATCTTCCTGATTCTTGGTCCAACACTCTTTGCATTCTGGTGTCACATAACTGCCCTTTGAACTTTCTCAAAGTTCTTACACCTTGTCTATACAATTAGGAGAGGAACCAACTAAGAACAATGTTATAAAAGCCATGAGAGACAAGAGTAAGTAGGAGGAGGAAGCTACTCATGTTGTTAAAAGCTACATACATGAAAAAGGCCATTAAAATGTAAAAATTGGTCACCTTAGCAAAAGCATTATTAGCTAAGTGACTAAACAGTGATGATGAGGAATAAGAGGTAGCAAATATAGGACTCTATCTCTAGGAATTTGACAACAAAATCAACCAATCATTGAAAGGAAGCAGGCATATATGCTAATAGCTTAAGATGATGGTGGAATTAACTGAAGGTATATTTTAAATGCTTTTTATATCTTTTTTCATTTTTTTATTTTTTAACATTTACTTTTATAAGATTTTGATTTCTATTTTTTCTCCCTCTTCTTCCCTTTGTTCCTCCCCCAAATGGCAAATGATATTATATAAGTTATCCATGTAAAATCATATTAAACATATTTCCACATTAATCATGTTGTGCAAGAAAAATCAAAACAAAAGAGAAAAGCCATGAGAAAGGGGAAAAAGTGAAAATAGTATGCTTTGATCTACTTCAGACTCTCTAATTGTTTCTATGGATGTACCCACATTTTCCATCATCTATTGGAATTATGAATATTTTTTTAAAAGAATGAGAGTAAATATAAGAATGTTTTTAATCATCAACAAGTATCTATGAAGTACCCACTATGTGCCAGAAGCTGCTATACTTTTGGAAATAATCATTGGATAGGTAGGTATTGAAGATAAATGAGAGAGGAAATAATGAAAGAGCCAAGATGGTGGGAATCAAGGGACCAGCCTTGAAAAAGGGAAGGGTTGTTTCTTCCTCAAAGGAAATTTAAGGAAGATAAATGATTATATAGAGGGCTTTTGAGCATGGAGTGGAGAAGAAAAGGGAAACATCTTTGACCTCCAATAAAGTAGGAGAGAAGCATTGGGATGAAGCGCTTTCAATGAAAATCCAATGAAGGGATTATATATTTAGAGTCGGAAGAGACATTAGAGATTATATAGTCCAAATTCCTCATTTTACATGTAAGGAACATGAGAGATTAAATAAATTGCCCAAGATCACAAAGGTTGCCAAAGATTCTAAATAATCACTTTGGGGAACAGTATAGGAGACAGCATCCTAAAATACAATGTTACTTAAATCAGTGATACAAAACAGTGGTTTTCACTGTTCATGCTATTTTATCTATAGTATAAAATGATACAAAAAGATTAATAATAATTCCTAGTTTAATAAATACATTCTACATGGATCTTTTAAGAATTAAGAAGTATGGTGAAATGGGTCAAGAGCTAAGGTGGGGGTTAGTTGGTTCAAGTCTAGTCTCGGATCCGTATTGGCTGTATGATTGTAGGTAAATCACTTAACCTCTCAATGCTTCTGGGTGATTAATTAGACTAGATTGTAGAACAGTTTCATATCTGCAATGGCAGAAGAATTCACTCTATAGCACACTAGTGTAATCAAAGCTCTGTACCAAAAAAAAGTGGGAAGAAGAGAGGAGGATGTCACAAAAGGCAAACAATATTAAAGAGGGCATAGCCTTATTCTCACCCATTACTGTGTGTCTCTGGGTAACTCTACCTCTGTCTCTGTTTAGTTTCTTCAATTATAAAAAGGGGGTAATAATGGCATCTACAGCTCAGGGTCGTTGTGGGGCTCAAATGAGATAATATTTGTAAAATATTTAGGATAATGCCTGGAACATAGTAACTAGTTAAAAAAAAATGCTTCTTCCCCACCCCAACTGGGCTTCAGTAAGCCAGGATATTAGAATATTGTAGGCTGGAATTCTATCTAATGAAACCCTGTTGCCACGGATCCCATGATCTCTTAATCAACATTTGCCCATGAGGATGAGAAATGAAACTAACCAATAACAAAGTAAAAGACGAATGCTTCATTAGGACTCACCCTTGAGCATCCCAGATGAAGTGGGCTTGGTGCGACAATGTTACAGAAATGCTCTAAAATTTGCTGCCATGATCTCATTTGATGGTTCCCGCCTCTTGTGCAATGGAATGGTAACTGACGAATCGGGAAACGTGCCTTGAAGGTCCTGCTCCTTGGTGCAAATTTCCATTCATGGCCCAGAGTCTAGTTTCCTCATTCTTTTTCATTGTTATTGCATGCAAGCCAACGAGAAGTGAAATTAAGCCTTGTTCTCTCCTTCACGCCACCCCTCTCCCCCCGCCTTTCTCCCCATTTTGGCAGGTGTCTCGATTTCTATCTTTGAACAGGACAATGGAATGGCAGATGATCAGGTGAAAACAAACACTACAGTCCTGGTGATTATTGTAGCTCTCAGTGAATAGTTTCCAAAAGCTGAAAGGCTCCATGTTTTAACTTAGTCATTATCCTCACTATTAAATTGTGGCTAATTATTTATAAGTTAAGAAGGACAGCATACTGGGCTTAGTGAAGAGTTGATTGCTATAATAAGTCACAGGACTAGACAGGGGTGTAAGTTTGTACGTGTGTGTGTGTATATGTGTGCATGTGCATTCATACTTCCCCATTTCTCCTCCTCTATTTGTTAATGTAATCTCTCCTACTTTCAGATCACAGTATACCTCTGAAGTTTTGAAAGATGTTCTCACAGATCAGGTTTGCTAAAGTCAGATTTTGTCAGGATTCATATCCACCAGAGAAGCCATTATTTTTCTTAGACTTTTGCATAAAAAAAAACAAAAAAAAAAACTCAGAGTCAATGAGAATGTGGGGGAATTGAGTCAAAGTTGGATTTTATCCCTTTGCCTCAGGACTTAGCTTTAGTATTGGCTATCCCCTAAAAAAAGGTCTTTTCTGATTCCTCCAGGTGATAGTACCTCTCAAAAGGAACTAGGAAAGGAGCCTTTGCTTAGTACAAGAAAAAGAAGCATCTTTTAAACTCTCAAAGTCTTTCTTTCTATTAAACAAAATCTATGATAACCATTATAGTCATAACTTCTAATTTTTTGAATGTCAGGGATCTTCCTGGGCAGTCTAGTGAAGCTCAGGAACTCCTCAGAATAATGCTTTTAAAATACATAAAATACAATGCATAAGATTAGAAAGGAAACCATTTATGCTGAAGTTTAATTTTGAAATCATTAAAAAAAACAAGTGTGTGGGCTTTAGGTTAAAAGCCCCTGACTTAAATTAGTCTCCTTATTTTAAAAATGAGGAAACAGTCCCAAGGAGGCTGTAACTCAGGTAATAAATATCTGAGGTGGAATTTGAACCCATTTGTTTTCACTCTATAACCAGGTGTCTCTGTTATATCATTTATTTTGTATTTAGTTATCCATATGTATGTAAAATCTAAGCCTCTTGAGGGTAAGGGCTATTCCATTTTTGACTCTGTATCTTAATAACTCACACAGTGTGGGCAGATAGCACTTTATAAATGCTGTTTGAATTTAATAGATTTGCATTGAAAGGTTTGAATTGAGAATGTCCAGAAAGCTCAACCCACTAAGTTGTTTATTTTTTTTTTAAATAAGAAAGTAATGACAAAAAATACATTGTATTGGAAAGGATTTCCTTTAATCCACAGAAACATCTCAAAACCCCCCTTATATTTAGTTTTTGTCATTTCTGCTAGACTTTTTTCACTTAACAGAGAGAATGAAACTCTCCTATAGGGGGTTTGCTTGGATATTCTATTTAGAGGAATTCACTTTTAAAATTTTCTTTCAGCTATTAAAATGTTGCTGTGCTGTAGGTTAGATTTTGCAGATCTTTTCTGTTCCTTTGAATTGGGCCTTGGTAGTTGTAAAAATCAGCAATCACTAATTTTGAGGGGTGTTTAAATGGATTTTGTACCAACTGAGAAAGCAAAGAATACTGGACAAAAATAAGGGATTTGGATTAGATTCTGCCTGAGGTGACTTCCAGCTTGAAACATACTGATCCTAAGAGCTTTCTGGCTTTTTAAATGTGATTGGGGATATTAGACTTCCAGATCTGGCTTGGACCCAACTCTATGACTAGATGGAAGTAAGACCTCAGAGATGTCTTTAGAACTCTTCTGATCCTAACATTCTATGATTTTGAGATCTGTATCACCTATCCACTCCCAGAACTGGAAGGAATAAGGAATCTATGTCTTAGATGAGTATTTGTAGCTCAATCCAGATTTCTCATCTTTCACAGAGCTGATGTTGTTCTTTCTAGTTCAAGGCTAGTGTGACAATGGCGAGATGATTTGCATAAACTACTTTGAGCTCTTGGGAAAGGGGGAAAAGCACTATGTAAAAACATACCTATTATTGATAAAATAAAAATAGCAATGCAAGCTTCTAAGGAGTCTCTGGAGAGTTTTCATATATTAATGGAAAAATTAAGTGTTATATTAAAGACTAGAGGAACTGTTTCTAGGTTTTTCTTTTGTCCCTGTAATTGTTGTTCCTTTGAGTATTCATAGCAGCAAAATAAACCATCCCAGATATTTGTCCCCACATTGAAGATGTTGAGAGTACAGATGACAAAGGGCATAATGAAAAACCATAGATATGGGATCAACATTCAGTGATGCTGCTGGTGGGGGGAGTCATTACAGATTTTCAAAATATGATATACTCATGAAATCAGGAGAGCTGTCTTTAGAAAATATATTTCTTTTCTTTTTTTTTTTTTTAGAAAATATATTTCTACTCTAAGAAAGATAATCCACAGAGAAAAGGAGTCTACAAGAGAGGCTGAATGGGTTAAAAGCAATAGGGAAAGAAAATACTTCCCCCCCTTAATTATTATGTGGACTTGCTCGGCAAAGTGGATGCTCTTTCCAGTCTAAAGTATGGAAAGTGACAGATGGATCAGCAATAACCGAGAAACAGTTGCACATATCTGGCCAGCATGGTTTTGATTGTGTGTTGGACAGTAAGCCAGCCACAGACCAGACCTATTATTTTAGGAGCTTGGAAGGGAGCTGTCCAATGTCATTGTGCTGGATGAAAGGTGAGATGAGGGACATGCACACACGCGCACACACACACAAACACATGAAGTAGTGGTACAACTGTATATGGTAATACATGTGTGTGTGTGTGAATGTGTGTGTGAGACACCCACACACGGGGGGGCATTAATATCTCTATTCAAACACTTACTCTCATATAACTAGGGATAAGTCATTTCCATTCTTTGAGCCTCAGTTTTCTTGTCTGTAAGATGAGGAAGTTAAACTAGGAGGCTTTCTAGCTCTATACCTTTAAGATGCTAAACTCTTCCTGGCTCACTGTTTGTTATTAGAGAATAAGTAGCATCTCCTTCCACTTAGAATGAAAGGGTGGCTACCTACTGAGTTTGCGAGACCCAGCAAAGCTCTATCACAAGTGGAGTGTTAATAACTTGGAAACATTTGTATTTCAATAAGAGATCTGCTTCTTGCATGATATTTTGTGGACTGCCTGTAATCACACAGAAATTTGCAAGAAGGAAAATATTCTGCTAAGGTATTTAATTATTGTTGTGATCATGATAAAAATGTCAGAGTTGTGGCAAAGCATGTGATAATGAAGCCTTTTGGCTTTAATTATAGAGTTCTATCTTAAATGATCCCACTAATATTTCTATCTCAATTCTCCTCTGAATCTGTTGTGTTTTTATGTTGGGGGTGAGAAAGGAATATTATGGTATCATGAGGTTCCCATTGAATACATTAGTATGCAGTAATGTCAGTAACAGGATGCTCTCTGCCCTATTACCTTCATCAGCTGGGGACATCTATTTGATTGAGTTATAGAATCAATCAAACAAAAGGGTAAACTAGGTGTGAACAACTCCTAGGCACCTTTAATGAATCAGTCAGTCAATCAAAGGTATTAAAGGTAGTTATTAATTGAATGACAGTAGATAACATCACATAGGAAATGTCTATTGGCTGTTTGATGAGAATCAGGAACACCTGGTGGGGCTTAGATAAAAGAATAAGCTTGTTCAGAATTCCATCATCCCAGTATCAAGTCAGTCTATTAGTGCTTTAGTTCCAAACAAACTCCTCAAAGGGTGTAGGATGCAGGAAGAAGAGGGAATCTCTCTGTCTATCTCTGTCTCTTTCCATCTTTTTCTTTTCATTCCTTCCTCTCTCCTTCCCTCCCTCACTCCTTCTTCCTTCCTCTGCCTCTCTCCCTCTCCCCCTCCACCATTCTCCCTTTCCCTTTCTTTCTCTCTCTCCTCCATTTCCTTTTTCCTCTCCTTCTCTGTCCTTCCCTCTCTCCTTTCCCCTCTCCCTCCCTTCCTTTCTCTGTCTCTCTTCTCTCTGTCTATGCCTCTCTCTCTCTCTCTCTCTCTCTCTCTCT
>JAJPUD010000331.1:0-11636 GCA_023553655.1 Myrmecobius fasciatus | reverse complement strand
TCTGTCTCCTCCTTCCCCATCTCAGAGAATGATTTTTCAAACTTCAAAAGGTTGAAAGATTTGGACTTTCCAGTAATGTACTAGTAGTACTTTTAGAACAGGGTGACAATAGAAGCAGTTGCTTTGCAGTTTAATGACAAACCAGACACAAAAAGAAAAGTCAGCTTTAGAACTCTTCAAGGACACTGCTCTTTGGAGTCTAGCAGAGATTTTCACATAATAAAGAAGAAACTTCATGAAGATTCCACAAAAGGGGAAGAAGACTTCTGATAATCAGAAACTGTGAGTTTACTTTTTGCCACGTGTGATCATTAAACTTGATCCCATCTTACTCTGGACTTGTGGGAGAGTATATTCTAGACTTCTGGGGGAGAGATTTTGGACTAATTTTTTTTTACTGTACTACATTAGTAAATACATCTAATTAATCTACTCAAGGTCTAGCTCTGGTAATCAATGGTGGGGGGCATTGGATGGGGGCTCATGAATAGCAGTTTTAGAACTCTGAGAAAAGAACTCTGGGAACTAAACACACCTGTGGAAGTAGGAGTAGGGAATGAGCTCTGATGATTCTGTTACAATTTGTTTACTCTTTGAGTTATCAGAGGTAAAAATTACATTACTCTTCTTATTCTTAGGATCTGCCCAGAATAGTCTTTGTAGTAGTAATGTTTCTTCCTCCTTTTCTGATATCACTACCCAACACAATACCCATTCAGTGGACAAGAAAGAGCTTTTAAATGACAGCCATAGGCAACATAACTCCATTGTCACAGAAGTGTGGCAAATAATTGGAAACTTGTGGTTAAAATGTTGTTTTGGGTAACATTTAGGAGTTTAATGACATTTGGCCCAATTCTTGGGTTTCTCACAGAGTCACTACATCTTGAAGCAAAATAGAGAAGGCTGCCTGATCAGAAGCTTGCTGAACTTCAGACAGTTCATGAAGCTCTGTCACAGGTCAGAAGAAAGTCTCTCAAAACCCCTAAGAAATTTGGTGAACTACCTTCCTTTTTTTTTTGCTTAGGCAATTGAGGTTAAGTGACTTGCCCAGGGTCTCATAGCTAGGGCATGCTAAGTGTCTAAACCAGATTTGAACTCAGGCCCTCTTGACTTCAAGGGCTGGTGCTCTATCCACTGCACCACCTAGCTGCTCCCCTCCTTTTCTTTTAATCCCTCTCAAATGTCTTCTAAATCTCTTCCAGGAAGTTTTATTTTTACCTTCAACTCTGACCTTATACATGACTTTGTTTAATAGTTTTCTATGAAATATAAAATATAAATTATTATAAATTATATAAATCATATTATGAATTACTTTAATTTGAGTTTCCATGTTATCCCCTTACCTATCCATGATCTCCTTCAAACCAGAGATTTTAATATGTATATTTTATTATTACATATTATATTACATATGTAATTTAACATATTATTGATACCATAGGTGCTTACTAAACATTTATGCTATCTGTAGCTTCATGAGCTTGTGAGTTTCTGAAGAAACACTCTTCATCAACATTACCAGTTATTATTTAGAGATTTAAATTTCCCATTTATAATCGACATACTGGCAAGGGTTTTGCTGATACCATCTGTTGCCCCCATAATTTTGGGAATTTCTTAGATGACAAGCTCTGGGATTGCCTTCTCTATGGAATTCATGATGAAGCCCTTCATTGGTGCCTTTGGACTGCAGTAAATTTGTCATTTATGTTAGTTTACTGTGAGGACAAAGATAAAATGACTGTATATCACAGAGATGAGAAGAAGAGCTTCTTATATCAATGCTGCCCAGGATACATAGGCAGAGGCTTCTTGCTTATAATGTGGGTAAAATACATGGAGTTCATGCTTCCTTCTAGCTTTAGGTCATCTTAGGGGCATCAACCCTTTCCTTAGCAATAGGGCTTTCTCTGATATTGCTTTATTATCTTCATCCTTATGATCTGGGATTAGGTGCTCTCAATCCAGATGTTCAAGAGAGCCAATGACAGGAATATTAGTATTTACAACTAAACACATGGATGGAAAGGTACTGAGGCATAGTGGATTGAGCACCTGCCTGGAAGTGAGAAGGACATGAGTTCAAATCCCAATGCTGACACATATTGGTTGTGTGACTGGGCAAGTCGCCTAACCTCTCAGTGGCCTTAGGTGCCACAAATTAAAGATCAGGATCAAAAAAAGAAAACAAAATGCCCCCAAACCAAACACTTTACAAATGAATTCTAGAACCATAAATTTCAAATGGAAAGGGATCTTAGTGACCTTCTAGTTCATGTCTCTAAATTTATTTACTTATTTATTTTTGCTGAGGCAATTGGGGTTAAGTGACTTGCCCAGGGCCACACAGCTAGGAACTGTTAAGTGTCTGAGATCAGATTTGAACTCAGGTCCTCTTGACTTCAGGGCTGATGCTCTACCTACTGCGCCACCTAGCTGCCCCATGTCTCTAAATTTATATTTGAAGTAGAATTCTTTACTAATTCTAAGTTTAACCGCAAGACTAGTATTCTTTCCACTGTATTAAGTGACTTCTGCCTTTATGGAGAACAAGATGAACATAACTTGGGTTACGTGGTGGATCTTTTAATTGGTATGGATATCTTCCACAATATTTGCTCATGAGGCTTCATGAATCCTTCAAAATCACTGTGATCATTTTATTCCACTGATGTCAACAGGAACCTTCTTCTGAGTCTTCAGGATGGCCATTTTGTGGAGAATTTCTACTTCTCATTGTCTAAGGACAACATAAAAGCTGGTTAGCCAAAAACTAATTCAACTAAATATTGGTGTTGGAGGCATTTTGTTCCTTTGGAATGGTCTGAGTGGAGAAAATTTTTGAAGTATTTGTGTCCTTTAGAAAATGAGAAGTTTCCAAATATTTTGGAAAGGGAAGAGTTGAAATGATATCTGTGGGATTTTGCCACCCAGAAAAGGTCTGGTTGAAGAGAGAACTCAATGTTTTAAGAACCTATGCTCTTAAAGCATATGGTTTTAATGGTGACTATTTAATGGTGACTATGGTGAGTTCAGGGAGAGTGTGTGACTCTAGTCCTTAAACTCTTGGTGAAGTCAGAAGACATCTTCTTCCTTCATTCAAACAACATGAATCAGATACTTGTAGTGAGTGAGGCAGTGTACTATGTGTTGGGTATTTGTCTTGTTCTGGGTCTGTGATCCATTGGGATAGGGCACAAACAGTATGTTTTAAAGATGGAATTTTAACCCATATCTTTCCTGACCACAAAACAGACTCTCTATCGACCATATCATGCTTCCTCCTGGGTTCTGGGGATACAAGTACAAATCAAAAAATAGTTATTGCCCTCAAGGAGCTTACATTCTACTTTATATATACTCAAATAAAGAGATGAAAAACAGGGATTTCTGGAGGGTGGAGTTGGAAGAGGGTGATTCAAGGTGTTGTAAAAGGTTCTACTCTACAATTTTGGGAGCCTGCTATAGTCAATATTCTCCATGATCCAAAAGCACTGTCTGGGACATGCCTTAGAATGTGGCAAGTTCTGGTTGAACCAGTAAAAATTGATGGTTAAATAGATCAATTAAAATACTTGCTTTCAAATCAATGACATCATTTTCCTCAAGATATTTGACATTTACTAGCTGTGTGATCTTGGGAAAGTCCCTTAACCCCAATTGCCTCACCAAAAAAAAAGTATATTCTATCTTCCTATTCTGGCAGTGTCTATGACTTTCTTTTAGTGGATTGGATACTAGAAATGGGAAAAGAAGCACATGAAACTCCAAAGGATGGAGAAGTATTCTTCCTCATTTGAAAAGTTATTTTAAGGGGGCAGCTAGGTGGCACAGTGGATAGAGCACCAGCCCTGAAGTCAGGAGGACCTGAGTTCAAATCTGATCTCAGAAACTTAACATTCCCTAGCTGGGTGACCCTGGGCAAGTCACTTAACCCCAATTGCCTCAGCAAAAAGCAAAAAAAAGTTATTCTAAGCTGGGGATTGGCACAGTGGGATTTCTGCAGTAATGAAGTTTAGTCATATTAATGGACTGCTCCTCCCTTGTCTGCCTCAGATACTAAACCAGGATGCAGGCTCCTCTGAATGCCATCCCAAATGGCTGAGGTCTTATTTGAATGCCAAGAGAACAAACGTTTATGTTTAGTACCTAAAAAAGGATTGCACATCTTGATAAGTCTGTCAAATCAAAAAGGCCATTAAGAATAACCTGAAAATGTTTGTCTTGCGACTTGTCCGTCAACACACTTTTCTATAAGTGGTTTAGGAGGTGCTGAGTTTCAAGCGTGATGTCAAAATCAGTCAAAACAATCTGTATAGTCTAGACTCTGGAAAGAACCCTGCACCTTTGCTGAGGTGCTGATAGGGTTTTTGTCACCCCCACTCCCCAAGCCCAGCTAACCCAAGTGAGTCTGCCAAGATCATAACTCCTCCCTCCACCATCCAGAATATCCTTTTTTATAGGAAGACACGAAACTGAAGATGTTTCATTATTAGAGAGATGAAGGGACATAATGGGCCAATGTTATGGGCAAGGGTTCAATACCTTTAACCCTCCATTAAGCTGAGAATAGAGTGTCTGATAGTTTCCTAGGTGGGTAGTATAGGTGGTTTAGGATTGAAATCTGGAAGTTAGGTTGGGCATGGTGGCCCCCACCTATAAGCCCAACTTCCATGAAAGCTAAGGCTGACTGATCTCTTGAGTTGAGGATTTATGGGCTACCGTGGGCTAAACTTATCAGCTGTTCTAACCAAGCCTGGAATTAATATAGGGAGCTTCTCAGCCTGAGAGGAAATCAGATAGCCTAAAGAAGAGCAAGTCAAGGCAGGTCAGAAACAAAGCTGATCAGAACTCCTGTGCTTATCAGAGGGGGCCTGTAAGTAGGCCCTACATTTCCAATCCAAGTGATATGGAAAGACTCAATTTTTAAAAAAAGAAAAAGAGAAGAAACTTGTAAGTTGAGGTGATTATACACACTGACAACATGCATTGTTACCCACGCCAATTGTGTGTGCCTGTTGGGTGAGATGTGAGTGCTAGGACGGAATGCTTCTGGCTTTGCAACATCCCCTGAGACCTCCAACTATATTAAGCAATGTTCTTCCTGACTCTCTGTGACCTTGGTGGCTCTCTCTGCCAGCAGATTACATACACACACACATTATATATATTATATTATATACTTCAGATATTATATTATTATATACTTCATATATTATGTATATTATTATATACTTTATATATTATATATCATGTATATACTCTATATTAGATTATACATATATACGTATACACACACGCACACACACATATATATTATATATATAAAACTCAGCATCTGTTAGCATTTGAGGCGAAATATCCTAAAGACAAAGCAATTTCTGCAAAGCTTGCCTCTTCTCCTTTTTCCAAGGTTCATCTATTTGATTGCATCGTACCTTTTAAACAGTTCCTTCTGGAACCAGCCCTTCTATCTCTGTGTCAAAACTATGATGGTTTCAGTGTTACAGACGATTCAGGGACTAGCAGACCATCCACAAGGTTACAACTAAAACTCAAATTCTGGTTAAGCCAACTGGTGTAGACATTAGCCAGAGAGATCTGGATAATGTTAGATCTTAACTACCAGACAAAGATCTGCATGGATGGCATATGAAATTAGCACTTTAATAGATGGGCAGTTTATGACTCTTCAGATCTGGGGAAGATATCATCTCATAGTCTTTGTGGCCAGGGGAAAGATGGCTAACCTTGCGCTCAGTTTCCACTTTTAAATCTTTTCTGACCTCAGCCTAGCATTTCCTAGGTGAAAAAGGAAGTACCTTGAACCCCAGTGTCCTCTTCACAGACCTTCCAAAAAAAATAAAAAAAGCTTTTTGTTGGGAGATCTGACAATTTTACAAGTTCCCCATTTTGGAGTCATTGATACTGGGTCCTGAGGGCATGCTTTGGCTAGTCTAGCTGAATAGATGAAGTATGGCTCCCTTATTAACTTGTCAAAGTACGATGCAGCTGCATCATTTGCTCACCCATTTGCTTAACTTAAATAAAGGTTGGTGGTTAGGCTTCTGTTGCATTGTGCTCTCCTGCTAATTATCAGTGTATTTGTTTTAGAGACAATTAGCCACCTGGTTCATTCCCCCATTGAAGTCAGGTCATCATGAGTTACATCTGCTTTCAGAACTCTTCAAGTCCAAGACATAATAAAAAGATGATGGCTATGATTATAAAAATCGTGCAGGCTTGGGCGTAAGTCGTAGAGAATATTGAATTCCCAAAGAGGATTGGGTTACATGTCTCTTACCGTGCCTTTGCCCAGCATGTCATGGAAGATGGATGGGACCCGAAAGCTGCTCTGCAGAGCCAGAAAGGCCTTTTGCCTGCAAACAGGAAGAGGATTTGCAAAGGTAGACACTGATAATGGCCAGGCAAAGTGAGACATGATTTCTCCCCAGGGCTCTCTGCTGATACAACAAAAAAGCCACAAGTAAGCACGTCTCTCTACTTGCAGAATTTGCATAAAACTCAAGTTGTTCAGACCTGTGGGTGTTTCCTTTGGTTAAAAATGTGCCCTGGAAGATGACATAATATTATGCAGGATACTTTTACAGTTCCATATGTTCCGCCCAAACTTGGCGTGTTGGAGCTCGGTTTTCATTGTACAAGGACTTAACCAAATTGCATAATGCACAAAAGGACCCATATAGATTTCCAGGTCTGGTGAGTTGTTGATGAATGACATTGGGGTCTCTGGCTTCCCTACCCTTAATCTCTCCTCTTAAGAGACCTTTTGCACAGGGAACAAAAAAAATCTTCTGGAGGCACAGATCTGATCTTGCTACTCTCCTGCTCAAATATCTTTAGAGGCTCCCTATTGCCTCGAAGAGAAAAACATACATACATATGTATACACACATATATACATATACACATATATGCATATATATATCTCCTCAATTTGACACAATATTTTCCTGTTTTTCCAACCTTTTTTTTTCATATACTCCCCTTAAAGACATTATATTCCAGCAAAACTCTATGACTTGATGCTCCCCCTCTCCCATCACTGAGGCATTTGCACAAGTGTCTTCTATGTCCAGAATTCAGTTATTTTTATCACTGGTTCCATTCTCTTCCTTCAAGGCACAATTCAGGTGACACTTTCAGACTTTCCTTATCTTAAAGAAAAATTGTTGATAGCTTTTTTAAAAAAATTATTCAGTCAACAAGCATTTATTAAACACTGATCATGTGCCTTCTGGGAATAAAAAGAAAGGCAAAGTCAAATAACTCATGTTAGGAACTCACAGTTAGTAGGGAGACAAAAGGCAAACAACTGCACATCACTTTCACTTTCAAAAATTGTCCTTTCCTTCCCCTCAGCTGTGTCTTGCAATAAAGAAGAGAGAGAGAGAGACAGAGACAGAGAAACTCAAATCAGCAAAACTAACCAACATTCAACTAAGTCTGGCAATCCTTACAATGTTCCACACCCTTAGCCTTCCTATAAGGACCAAGGGACGGAGGTTCATTTTCTCCTCTCGAGGGAATCTCTGAATCACTCAATGTTTAATTGCTGTTGTTTGTTACTATTTTTGTTCGTATTCTCTCCATTCCCATATTGTAGTCATTGTATAGATGATTGTTCTCATTCTGCAAACTTTAATTTGCATCAATTCCTATGCTTTAAACATTTAAAAATCTTTTTATTCTGAACTTAAACCTTTCCAAAGAATATCCCAACATATCTTAATAACTCAAGGAGAGAATTCAGTATTAAACTGTGAATCTCCATTTCATACCTCTTACTTAATAGAATTGCTTCCATATTCCTTTTCATAGCTATTATTTCTTTCATTCTTTCCTGGGTTCTACTTATGACTCTGGTTTTTCTTCATTAGCCTTCTCTCCCTGGAAGTTCACTTGGTCCCCGTGCCCTCCTTCTTCTAAAAGTTCACTTTCTTTCTGTCCTTCCCACATTGGAAGTACAATCTGATCATGAGATTCCCCTCCACTGATTGGTTATTTACTCCCAGACCAACTATTTTAAGGAAAGTGTCCAGGCCACCATGACCTCATTTCTTTCCAGTTGTACTCCTGACTCTCTTTGAACTTTCTCTACCACACTTAGTCCAGGTACATTTCACGTCCAATGCCTTTGCCTTTCTTTCCCCCATTGAAATAAAAGTTCTTTTCTTCAATTGTATTCTCAGAATTTAGCACAGGGCCTAGAACAAAAGAAATAGTAAATTCTTGTTGACTTGACTTGACAGCATGATGGTATTCCATTACATTTGTATGCTATAAACCATTCCCTAGTTGATGACAGTATAAAAGAATAGGTCCTTAATGTTCATTGAAATTGGATGCTCCTTGGGTCTTGATTCTAAGGATGACCTGTTACATTCCAAGGAGCAATATTGGACCATCCATGTATAGATGCGATCTTAATAGCTCCTGGTGGAATGCTGTGAGTCCAATATGGAGAGAAGGTCAGTGGACCCCATAGAACATTTTCAGGGTCAGGGCTAAATGAATATTAAAACAACAATAGGAAAGTGAATTCATTTAGGCAGCTCAGCACTTGAGAGAAGGTTGTTGAGTCAGATGTAGCTGGGGAGTAGGTCAAGCACTCATACGGGAGGAAATAAGGCATCTTTAGAAATGTGTTAGTTATAACAACCCAGCTGGGTTTACTGCAACCAAATCTTTGAGTCAGAGGACCTGGATTCAAATCCTATCTTTGCTTCTTGCTTCCTTTGTGATCTACCACTTCAAATTCTCTGAGCCTTGCTTATTTATAAAATGAGGAGCTTGGATTCCATGATCTCTGAGGGCCTCCCACTTCTCCATTCTTTGTGTACCAGCTAAGCATAAAAAGGCAGCATTCAAACTTTAAATTGGAAGTCAATCATTTGCTCAAAATGTATTTATTAAACTCTTACTATGCACCAGGCATAGTGCTAAGTATAGGGATACAAATAAAGACATATCAAACAAACAACCCCCCTCCCCACTATTCTTGCCGTCAAGGAACTCATGGTCCCATGGGGGAAACAACCTGAAAACAAGTATATACATAGAAGCATATACATATATATGTATATACAAACAAGTATAGACATGGAAATGTCAGAGGGAAAGGGATTAGTAATAGGGAAAAGACCCCCCTCTAGAAGGCAGGATTTGAATTAAGTCTTGAAAGAAACCAGGGAAGCCAGTATCTGGCGTTCTTGAGATGGGGGTACAATTTCCTTACATCACTGTTGAAGAAACAAACACAAAAGGGCTCATTGGTCCAGGAGCGAGAAACTGATTTCTTTTGTGCAACAGTTATAATGTTCATGATTAGGGTTCCTATGTGGGTGGAAAAGTAAATTATTTGTGGAAAATTGTCTAATTTCTAAATTATTTTTGGAAAATATTTTGATTTCTAAGGAATATATAAAATTTCAATTTGACAAGCACTGACTAAGTACCAACTATATACAAAGCATTGTATTTGCTACTAGGGATACAAAAATGGGGAAAAAAAGTAATCCCTGTTTTCAATGAGCTACTTTGAGG
Organism: Myrmecobius fasciatus; assembly: GCA_023553655.1. Classification (NCBI taxonomy): domain Eukaryota; kingdom Metazoa; phylum Chordata; class Mammalia; order Dasyuromorphia; family Myrmecobiidae; genus Myrmecobius; species Myrmecobius fasciatus. The sequence continues at coordinate 2,063 of JAJPUD010000331.1, read as the reverse complement.
AGACACCAAAATATAAAGTATTTTCAAGAGGGAGAGGCCTCTAATACCTGAGGGTTATTATATAGGAGATGGCATCTTTTGTTATATAGGAGATGCTTTGAAGGAAATTGTGGGATTTTAACAAGGTTGAGGTGAGGAAAGACTGTATTCTCTAGGCATGGAAGTCACATATATAATGTTGTGTATAGGAAAAAATTAGCAAGTAGGTTCTATTGGAATGGAAAGTGAAGGAAACAGAGGGCAATATGAAAAAAAGTTTGGAAAGATAAATTGGAGCCAGGTTGAGATTGAGGTTTATCCTGGAGAAAACAGAGCCATTAATGGTTTTTGAGAGCATGTGTGTGAGACACGGCCATATATTGTTGTTTGTCCTTCATTCTTGAAGAGGACCAATGACCTCAGGAAGGTGCTGCCATGACATACAAGTGAATTGGATTGGAGCGAGGGAGGGCTGTGCAAGGTCACCTGGCTCACTTTCACCTCCAGAACCATCTGGGTTCAATGGCAAGATATAGATCAGGATGACTGGAGACCTTGCCTGTTTTAAGCTAAGGTTTGACTGAGGCAATACCCATTCAGTGACTAAGGTTAGGTAAGAAATAAGGCAGAGAATGGTCTCTTGACTAGGACATGGTCATATATAAATTTTAAGAAGATCCATTTGGCTGTGGTATGGGGGATGAATTGGAGAGGAGAGAAACTAGAGACAGGAAGATTAAGCAGGGGGTTGTTGAAATAATTTAGATACCATGTGATAAGATAAGGGCTGAACCAGGACAAAAGTTGGGTGGATATATAGAGATCAAATGAAAAAAATTGTAGTGTTTAGCCCCCTGCATGGCAGAGAATAAGATCTATTTGATTTTTTAATTAGGATGTGGTGATGATGATAAAGGTGAGAGATTTTATGGAGGCAGAATTGGTACCTGACTGAATGACAGTTCAGCACCTGACTGAACATAAGGGTTGTAGGAATGAGAAAAGGTAAGGTAATTAAAGTTTTGATCCTGAGTGACTGAAAAGACTGCCATCAACAGAAGTGAAGAAACATGGAGGAAGCATGGGTTAAGGTGAGGGAATAAAATGAGGCTGTCTCATTTTGGATATGTTGAGTACAGTGGGGACACATTATAAGAAAAAAGCCAATTTTCAAAGTGTTTGAGACAAATCAGATCTTCAACATGGCCAGAAGATAAATGAAGGAGTTGACATTAGATGATTTTTCTTCTCTCCAATATATCCTGCTCTCTGCTCTGCAGGAAACCCATCTGGCCTCAGGTATTTCCTACCCCAGGTATCTTTTCAGTGCTGTTGACAAGTGACCAATTTTAAAAAATGGAGGTGTGAAGGAACTCTAGGCCACAGTTAGAAATGATAAGAAATAATTCCACTAATTGAGATGAGAGGTAATCCTGCAACTTTTGATCACCTGCATGCAATCCATTAGACTGAAGATATATTAGGGGGAACAAAGGGAGCATGAGTGAGGGCAATTGGGTGGGATTGGCCTAATTTACTAATGCATGAATAAGTCATTCAGCTTGATTGTATATCACCACAGGTGGCACATATTCTCACTCCTGGAGAACAGTTGCCAGTTACATAATAATGCTGGGCCATCTGAAACAGAAGTAATATCCAGAGAGCACAGAGGATGGGCAATCTCCATGGTTATTGTTTTGCTCACACACATCCCACCCCAAGATGGACATCGAAAATGTAAAGCTGGGGGTGGGCGCAACTGGAGAGGCTGAGACCCAAATGACATGAAAATGCATTTCCGTTGTCTGGGTCTATTTTTGAATGACTGGGTTTCTACAGACTCGTCACAGGGCTGCCACAAACTTAATCCTGTTTAGCAATTATGATTTACTTCAGTTGGCTCCACTCGTTAGACAGTTTAAACTTAGATTTAAAGAATAATATCCACTTTGTTGTTCTACATAAACTTTGGGGGAAAGAACACATACTTAGAATGGCATTCTTGGCACGGAACAATTGAAGACAGAGACAAAAGCTTACTGTACCTTTAATATACATTTTTAAAAGGAGTTTTTTTTTTT
>JAJPUD010000330.1:670156-761666 GCA_023553655.1 Myrmecobius fasciatus | reverse complement strand
AAAAAAAAAAAAAAAGAAATGTAGTATGCTTATCATCCCTTATATAGAGATGATTAAAGCAATCAAAGAAACTAGTGGACATTTAATGAAATACAAACTTTTGTTTTTAAAATATTTTTCATGAGGGGCAGCTAGGTGGCGCAGTGGATAGAGCACCAGCCCTGAAGTCAGGAGTACCTGAGTTCAAATCTGGTCTCAGACACTTAACATTCCCTAGCTGTGTGACTCTGGGCAAGGCACTTAACCCCAATTGCCTCAGCAAAAAAAGAAAAAAAAAATTTCATGAAAAGCAATAGAAATACAAGGAAAGCCACAGAATGAGAATAAATTTTGAAGACAAAGGTCAGATAAAAGCCTGACATAGAAAACATATATATAAAGATCAAACTATAAAGTGCTGAATGGACCAAAGTCATCTATCAATATGATTAAAAAAATCAATATATATGAACATTTGTATATAAAAACAAAGACATAAAGCAAAAACAAAATAATTTTCAGTTCTATTAAAAATACACTGAAGAAATAAATTAGAATGATAAAAAGTACATCATTTCCATAAATTTTGAAAAAATAGAGATAGGATAAGACCAAATACTGCTAGGGTGGTGGGCAAAGAAGCCATTCAACACTGCTGGTGACATAATCTGGTGATCTTTGTGGTATAGTAACTTATGAATACTCAAAAAGAATCACAAAACAACTAGGACCACAGAGCTGAAACAAGTCACATGGCTCTAAGTATCTGAGATCCAATTGGGAGCCAGAGCTTCCTAGTCCTACATACACAACACTTTATCTACTATTCTTCTCACCCACCCTTTGATTCCATAATCCTTTCTTGGGAAATTTGTTTTAACAACATCCAGTAAGCTACGATTTCATGATTCAGCCATTCTGAAAAGTAACTTGGAACTCAGCATAAAGGGCTATCAAACAGTTCATATTCTTTGCTCTAGCCTATATTCCAGAGATCATAAGAGAGGGAAAAGAACCCATATGTGCAAAAACATTAGTAGCAGCCCTTTTTGTAGTAGCAAGGAACTGGAAACTGGGTGGATGCTCACAGTTGGAGAATGGCTAAATAAGGTATGGTATATGAATATGATAGAATATTATTGTTCTCTAAGAAATGATCAGCAGAATAAATATCAGAAAGACCTGGAGAGACTTACATGAACTGATACTAAGTGAGAACCAAGAGAACATTGTATACAGCAACATCATGTGATAATCAACTACGATAGACTTAAGTTATTCTGAGCAATACAGTGATCCAAGACAATTCCAATAGACTTGGGGTGGAAAATGCATAGTATTTTCTTTTTTTGTGTGTGTTTTTTTAATAAAGCTTTTGATTTTCAAAACATATGCATGAATAATTTGACAACATCGACCGTTGCATAGCCTTTTGTTTCAGATGTTTTCCTCCTTCCCCCCATTCCTTCCCCTAGATGACAAGCAATTCAATATATGTTAAACATGTTAAAATATGTTAAATCCAATATATATAAACATATTTATACAAGTCTCTTGCTGCCCAAGAGAAATCAGATCAAAAAAAGAAAGTAGGGGCAGCTAGGTGGCCCAGTGGATAGACCACCAACCCTGAAGTCAGGAGGACCTCAGTTCAAATATGGTCTCAGACATTTAACATTCCCTAGCTGTGTGACCCTGGGCAAGTCACTTTACCCCAATTGCCTCAGGGGAAAAAAAGTAAATGAGTAAGAAAACAAAATGCAAGTGAACAACAAAAAGAATGAGAATGCTATGCTGTAATCCACACTCAGTTTCTACAGAATTCTCTCTGGGTGTAGATGGATCTCTTCATCACAAGATCATTGGAACTGGCATCAATCATCTCATTGTTGGAAAGAGTCATGTTCATCATAGTTGATTATCTTATAATATTGATGTCGTATACAATGATCTCCTGGTTCTGCTCATTTCACTCTATCAGTTCATGTAAGTCTCTTCAGGCCTCTCTAAAATCAACCTCCTGATCATTTCTTATAGAACAATAATATTCCATAACATTCATATACCATAACTTATTGAGCTATTCTCCATTCTTGCCATTACAAAAAAGGGCTGTCACAAACATTTTTGAAATGCATAGTATTTTCATCTTTTTTTGGTTTTCGTTTGCTTTTTCTAATGTTTTTCTCTTTTAGTCTGATTTTTCTTGCACAACATGACAAATATGGAAACATCTTTAAAAGTTTAAAAAAAAAAGTAATTTTATCTAGATGAAGAACTCCATGGTGTGGAAATTTCCTTCCATATTTAAATCAGCAACTGTATGTAAATTAGTTTATTCCCAATTGTCTGGGGACTCTGGAAGAGTGATTTTCTCAGGGTCCAGAACTTGAAAGCGGGTTTTTCTCACTCCAAGGTCAATCATTTCTATGCCACAGTGCCTTGCAATGTTGGAAATATGTGCAAGGATATAATTAAAAAGAAAAAGCTACACTAATGTTCACAATTATGGTGTAAGTGCCAAACTGTAAAAACACTATATTATAGCATGTCATGGCAATGGAGTCTAAATCAATATAAAGAATAGGGCAAAAATCCTGGATAGAGAAATAAATATCTATATGAAATATAAAAATGAAAAAGCAGAAATAAGTTTACATGTGTTCAAAGTAACAGTTAGTAAGAAAATAGACATATATGCATAATTTCATATAGGTATAAGCAGATGCTAAGCATAAAATGCTTAAAAGTGCTTTAATTTTTAGAGATAAGGGGTGTGCCTGGGCTTGTGATTTTTTTAGTATACTGAATATCCAGGTAAGGAAATTCTTTCTACAAAAGCATATCAACACCTTTCTCTGCAATTTATATTCTAAAGACAGAGAGGTGTGTCAAGTACCAGACTGGCCACAAAGCTCCTGAATGTGACCAAAACCAGATTAAAATCTAACTGGGAAACATTTAACAAGATAGGTAAAAATTCAATAGAACACAGATGTTACTATGTGTTTTTCTAAGTCAGTAAGCATCCAGCAAAGATCTTTCTATATGGTGTAGCGTCCCCATGTCTATCTGAATTTGACAAACTGGTCTGAGATTTGCCTCAAGCACCAAGTGATATGTCTGGAGTCACAGGGAAATTGTGTCTGAGTTGGAACTGGAACTTGGCTCCCACTGAGTTCCCAGCCAGGTCTCCATCTATTGTACCACAATGCCTTCCCATCTTTCAATTTTTTAAAAACTGTAAAATCTGACTAAATACAAAATAACTTTTAAAAAGCTAACATACTGATAATACATCAAAAATACATAAAGTTTGTTATATCCTTTGAATTTGAGCTACATACACACACACTTTAAAGCCAACTTTCACCTTTGATCTTGATAGGAAGCTGACAAGTACTGTTAGAAACTATTCTTCACATTTCTAACATCTGTACAGACCATGAGCTAACAAATGAGAAGAGCTGACAGATTCTGGATCTATCAGAACAGCTTGTGGATTTTATTCACCACCAGGTCGCACATTCTGAGTTCCTTTATTTTTTGATACTGTGTTGGATGAAATGTTTGCAGGCTATTTTCCTTCTGAATTGGTCAAAGCTAAGTCAATTTCTATTCCTACATTCCAAAGGCCTCCTTCAGTAAAGTTTTATGCCCTTCTAAAGAGCCAGAACATGTTCAGGTCATACAAAGTTAAAGAACTTGTTCTTCCTTTCTATCAGTTGTTCAGTGAGCAAAGCCAGAAAGAGTTGGGTTTTGCTACAGCCTCAGGCACTTCTTAGCTGTTAGACCCTGGTCAAACACTTGATATTTCAGCCTCAGTTTTCTTATCTGTAAAATTGGGTTAATAATAACATCTACTTCCCAGGACTGGTTATGAGGATAAAAAAAAAATACGTAGTATGCTTTGCAAACCCTAGATTACTATAAAAATGCTAGTTATTAATATTGCCATTATCATTTTTACTATCATTGAATTTCTTTGAAGGAAAATATATCATTAAAGCTCTTTGGCTAGGAGTTTGATGAAGATATCAAATTAAAAAAATAAAAACAAAATTATGGTATTTTTTTCTCCTGTGAATACTTAAATGTGTGTCGAGGACTGCTAAGTTAACAATAAAAAAGAAAACAATTTAATAAGAGTTGGCTAGACCACTTACCATTTTATCTTTTCTTTTCTTCAGGAAACTTTCAAAAACCAAATCATCTCCATGAGCCATTACTTCAATTTCCCTTTTTCCTGTTCAGGTTTTCACCTTGGCATTCACTCCTGGTTTACAAGGGACATTTCCTCTTTTCCAGTTTCCCCTGACAGATGACAGGAGGAACTGGGCACAGAAAATTCCAAACTCATTTTACTTCCCCTTCTGTGGGTCTCAATCCAGCCCGGCCCTCCCTTGCTCCCCTTACAACCTTTTCTAAGTGTTTCTACTGCAACATTTAAATAAATTATGATACTTTGTTCCTTGGTTGTTTAGTCTCATATCTGTGTTAACAGAAAAACAACAAACTGGGCTGCTATAAAATAAAGCAACTCTAGATGTTGTATAAAAATACTAAGGCTAAAATAATATATGACATGATAGAAGTATCTATTCCTAAGATTGCCTTGCAATATATTAATGGCTGCTTATAATAAAAGTAACCTAAGAAATGCATATAGAAAGTATAATCATTTGCTTTCCAATAAACAAGGGTCTTTTTAAGTGTTGTATTTTCTAGTTCATACTATTTATTTTTATATCAACTGAAAGCGGCTTCTTTTTTCAAGCTCAATTTTCTATTTCCCAGGAGTGTTTTCCCTCTGGTACTCTCTACTTTTTTTTTGAGTAAATTATAAAATCCAGAATAATTTTTGTTATTATTGCATTTAACCTTTATGTTTTTCTATCTCTTACATTTTCTTCCCTTAAAAAATATTTGGCGTGAGATGAGGGTAGAAGGCAGAGAAAAATCAATACAAATGTTGACCATTTTTCAACTTTGTAGAAGTGTTATGTTTAAAGATAAAGGCAGCAAAGAAGTCATGTATTTACCTCCTGCCCAGTTGCCTCTTAAACGGATTCCCTTTCTGCCGAATTTCTATAAATTTCCTAAACTGGAGACGTAGAACCACCAGCTTTTCCAATGTACTTCTAACCCAAGAGAACATGACAATAGTCTTGCTATAGTTCACTATTTTTTTTTTCTGAGTGAAATGTTTTAATTCCCAAATTAAAAACTTCAAAGGATAGTGTAAATATAAAATACTTTTCAATCAATTATCAGTTATCTCAGAATCTTCATTTATATCAATCTTTATTTTTAGCACAGAGAAATTTTGAAGATGAAGAGTTAGAGCTGAACAGTGACTGGCATAAGTACATATTAAATCATTTGAGTTCTAAATCAGAAACTCCAAATAACCATTCTTTAGTAAATGGGAACAAGAATTTCAAAACCTACAAAAGATTGCTATGTGTGGAGGCCAAACAAGTCCTAGATGCTTAGATGATATTCCCTTTCCCATTTTAGAGTTAGGCAAATCATTTAACTTCTCAGTCTCATCATCTGTCAATAGGGATACCTGAACTTCCTATAACACATTGGGACAGTTGCAAAGTTTTGTGGGGATTTTTTAGCCAGCTGTAAAGGTTTTTTTGTTTTGTTTTGTTATGCTAAGGAAAATTGTGGAAGTAATATGATACACATTATATATAAACTGGTAACTAGTCATTGTGTCTGACTATTTGGCTATCCAAGGAAAGGGTCACTTCTCTGAACTGTTTCTTTAAAAGAACAAGACAAATCTCTTAGAGGGAAAAAGCTCCTTGTGGGGAAACAGCAATTCATAAAAGACTTTTGAAAACCAACCGTGAATTACTATTCTCCTCTATGCTACCAAATGCAACAGCTTTGTCCTTTTGTTTTTAAATGAATGTCACCTTTTGTTTGGATGACAAACTTAAGATTTAGAAAGGTAGATAGATATGAGGGAGCATCCAAGTCTATGGACCATAAACTGTCGACTGGTTAGGTCAATCTCTCTTCACAATCTTGATCCCTCTGTGAACCTTGTTTTGCTGCTCCGTTGCTGCTCACCTTTTCCAGAATTTGGGCCCTGGATCAATTATCCCTCCTCTCTGTCTCTGAATGGAGATGGAAGAAATAACACCACGGGGTTGACTTGATCTCCAATCTCATGAGACTCCCACTCCACCAAGACAATCCTTTCACTCCTTTCCTGATTCCCCATCCCACCTTCCCAAGGCCTGTCTCTTCAAATATTACACAGCACTCCTTGCCATCACCTTCTCAGTGGTGGTCCCCTTCTTATTTTGAATTTAATCTGTTTATATCTTGTGCAGATCTATCATCCATCTATATGCTGTAAGAATCTAAGTCATGAGAACAGGGGCCATTTTGATTTTATATCTTTGAATCTCCAGGGCTTAGGGCAATGTTTGGCACACAGTAAACACTTAATTGAGCAGCTGAATGGACAGAGTATTGGCTCTTCAGTCGGGACCACGAGTTTAAATATGGCCTTAGACACTAGTTGTGTAACTCCACTAATCCTATTTGTTTCAGTTTCCTCATCTGTTAAATGAGTATACCAAGAAAACCCCAAACGGATCACAAAGCCATGACTGAAATGACTAAACAACAACAAAATACTTAATACATGCTGGTTAACTGAATGTTGTCTACGAGAGAAGACCCAACATAAAAAAATGAACCACGGTACACATTAGTTATTTATTGAAATACTTTAAAAGGTTGATGATGGAAAAAAATAAGTTTATCATGAAGGTTTAGATTCATTAGATTTATTCTTTCATTTAAAAAAGTTGCTGTCTACAGGGAGTTCTAATCAGGTATAGAACACATCAGGAAGCATGCGGCTACTGTGATATTCTACAACAGAGCAAGAACTGTGCACTCCCTTGGCACCACAGATACAGCCAGGACACGATGATTTTACAGTTTGGAAGAAATTAAACAATAATGGTCTTTTGAACTAGAAACATTAATAATGTAGAAATTGGCTCTTCCCCTATGTGATTTAAAAGGGCTTAAAAAATACAACATATTTAAAAATTAAGGAATACACAACAATGACACTGATTTTTTGCTGTGACTTGGAAAGTTTTGCTCTTCTCAAAGGAGAACTTCATGTCCAGCTGTGCACGACAGAGATTGTACCAACCCTCAGTGGCTGGTGTGCTGGACTGAAGCTGTCCTTGAAATGAAACAAAACTCAATTGGAAAACTGACACCTACCCTCCATGGAGAGACAATTGTGAACTGTGCCCCATATCTCAGAGCCCCCTCCCACCTTGTCCCCAAAGCATCATTTCAAATGAATATGAAATAAATAATCCATGAGCCAAGTACAACTGAATGGAACTAAAACCTATGATAGTGAGTTCCAATTAAATGCTAACTAATATGATACTATGAGGAAACATCTATGGACAGCATTTCCATAACTCAGTTTTTTTTCGGGAAGCCACATCTCTTGCTGCCTGAATATGTACAGTATTTACAAAACATTCCCTTTTGGCCTCTGTAGCATGGCCACTTTTCTGTGGCCTTTAAGTAGAACTTTCCATTACATTCACTAGCCAATATTGCAGTCATTGCTTTTTAAAAATACTCTTATGCAAGAATTACAAATATTAATAAAGTAACTCTGCATATATAAATATCTCGACATTTCTAGCAGAATTTAAAGCATTCAGAATGTACATAAAAGAATTGGTTTTTTGGTAGGGCCAGTATTGTATTTGTTGTCTAAATCATCGCTGTTTCAACAAAGCTTTATACATAGCAAACCCCAAAACAGCAAACACTGTAGCACCAAAACTTGCTCGAAGCCAAAATGTGGAGCTCTTGAGGTCGGCTTGGGTCACATGCCTGCAGTCAGAAAACAGAAGCAATTTCAAAAACAGGATTTATTTAAGAACATACTGTTACATCAATCAAGAACTTTTAGGGAAGTATTAAGACACTTGTCAGGCTAATTCAAAATTGCCGTGTTTACTGAAACTTTTCATTAATACAGCTTACAGCATAGTTTAGCCATTATCATCTAGGAGGAAAAGAGGTGTGGCTTGGCAATAGCTAACATTTTGGAATAAATGAGGTTTAGGATTTTTCAATTTTCTCATAAAGGAACACCAATAAGTACGTAAAAAGAAAACCAACTCACTGTTTTAAATTATCTGCTAGTCATTAAAAATGAGAAATAAGATCGATGTTTTCACATCTTCGAAAGTGATTTTGCTTAAGTGAAACAATGAGCAAAATCACTCTACCTCAGAAACCTCAAGATACACTATGTAGTTTAGTGACAAGTGGCAATACTTTTCTAAGAGCAGTGATAAATTAAACTTTAAAAAAAATCCTAGTCCCCATTAGAAAATTTGGAGGAACCCTCCCCCATCAAAAAAAAAAAATATCAACTACTAGTTTGCATCACACTGAAAACTTGTTAGTAGGAAACCAAGTGTTAGTGAAACAGGCAGTGACAAAAGTACAAACCAAAAGTACAAACGCAATGTAACATGATAGAATGAAAGTGGTTGGATGACATAAAAGAAGCCATGTTATGCATGACAAGGGTAGGACAGCCAATGACCCCATTTTCCCCATTACCACAAACTAAGCTTGTGAGCATGCTTAATTAAAAACACTGCTGGCCACCCTCAAAAGTCTCAAGTATGACAGCTTACCAAAAGGAAGGCAAAGCTTTAAAGCCAAGGTAGGACCAAGGACTTTACTTAAGCATCACCAAAGTTTTAGTTAAGCAAAGCAACTGAGGTGATGTGAGAAACCTATGGATTAAAGGGTTTGTGGGTGTTGTCTAGGCTAGGTTATTTACAGCCTACCTACATTGAAGTAATAGATTTTAGGTGCAAATTAAAAGTCTACAAGGAAGGAAACACTGAATGTATAAATACATGCAAAAGAGAGTTAATAGGCAAGACATAAATTATACCAAATCCTTTTGCCCCTCAGCTAGTCACAGATTGCAGAATTACCTTAGTTTCTAAACATTTCACTGCCTGTTGTAGCTAGGGTGATTCTGCATTCCATGAGCCCCAGGAACAGGGAAACGGCAACACAAGCCTCAGTATTCCATGCTTATCAGTACTGCCCAGCAGCACAGCACTCCAATATTCTCCCTCACACATCAAAAGAAAAGTAAATCTCTATTTTAAAATTATTCTTTATGTGTTTTTTAAGAGTAAAATGATAACACAGGTGCATTCCATCTGGCAAGTTAGTTCTTTCAACACACAATGTCTTTTTTAAAAAAAATCATTTAAGGAACTAGATATCTGGGTTTCAGTTTTTCCAGTTGGAAAACACCCAGCAGGGTCAAACCAGTGAGCGTGGGAAATGTTACCTGGCTTCAAGAAAAAGTGGCCCGTGAGATGACTCCATGAAGATGGAATCTTCTATGGAGCTGACAGCATGCACCTGGTGAACAATACTGCCTTCGTCGTCTGCTAACATCATGGCGCCCCACTCAGCTACCTGGACTCTTAACCTTTTGCACACATGCACAGTTGTGGTTCATGGCACAGCTCAACACAGCAAGGGTCTTAAAATATCCTCTCAGTTACACATCCCACAAGATAAATTTGGTTACTAGTCTGCATTGCTTTGTTTCCTCCTTTCTACCTTTTTCAGACTTTGAAAAAAACTTATTCTATAACAGGCTTTTATCACATTCAATAAAGATTTGGTAAAAAAAAAAATTAATAATAACAACCACCTTATTAATACCCGAACAAGCAACTCTAGGGCTTTTGTACACATCTCCCTATACATTCTCAACACCACTGTTTCTAATGATAGATCTGAGACATTTGGATTAGCTCCTTAAAACCATTACCATAAAAAAAAAAAAAAAAAATTACCATTCAGCACTTTGGGGCAATATAAGGGTATACTATATGGACAAAGTTATCTGTTTATGATGAGGTTGATAGCCAGGTGCTGATATATCTGTTTCACCCAAATACAAAGGGGTAAATCACCCAGAATCCATAAACGTTTTTACCTTAACCTGCGGACTAATTACTGCGAAAGAAAGCTTACACATAACTCTGCCTACCATCACAGAAGCTACAAAAGACATACACACTCACACTGGCTGAGAGAGTCTCAAACCACTTCAAGTCAAGAGGTTCATAATTGTAAATAGTCTTGTAGTGGACTCCAATAACAGTAGAAGCAAAAAAATTTCTCCATTGAGGGTGAATTTCTTTACCTTCTGTGCTTCAGAAACAGCCTGCTAGTCCCCACTAACCTTGATGGGATTAAGCTCACATTTTTACTAAAATGGAGAAGACCAAATGCTTTTTGTTTGTTTTTATGTTTTTTTAAGCTCTGGAGAAGGAGAGGAAGGATTGGCTTACTATAAGCATATGAAAAATACAGTCAGAATGATTTCCCAACACTGAATCTCTAATTCTGTAAAGATGTTTAACATAGACTCTTCTTTGTTGGAGTTATAACTGGGGACTGCTACTGAAGAAAATATCCATCTTGCCTTGACAGCTTAGTTTTCATTAGCTTTGCAAAACAGGATTTATCTATTCCCCTCAGCATTCTATGTAATACAGATGCACATATTTACACATGAGAAGTATCAAATGCACACATTACTGAGGCTTGGCTCATATAAAGATATTCCCTTAACACCACTGGTTTATTGTAATACTTAAGACAAGCAACCACTTACTCATAAAATATTTCAGCATCTTCATCAATGTTACAGATATTCTGGGATATAGAAACATACTTGGGAAAATAAATTATTCTTTTAGTAAGTGTATTTGAAAGCTATACTAACTAGGCAGCATTTATAACAGAGAAAGCATTTATAAATCTGGCAGCACATCAGTCATTACTCAGCTAGATGACATCATGTGACCAGAGACAAGAAGGACCTAACAGGTTATTAGTCAAGGAAGTAGCAAGGTCTGATTTCGTGTTTGTTAGTTGAAGAGCTCTCTAGTTGAAGTACAAACACTGGTTTCATAAAATTGCCCTGTATCTCATTTGCAAAGGCAAGCCAAAATTATTCCTCAGTGATCCCAAAGCACAAATCTTTCATAGGGGCCCACACCATTATCATATTAGAAAACACTGTCGATATCTCATGACATATCTTTTCTAACTCAATTACCATTCAAAGATCTCCTAATGTTGCTTGCCAGCATAAGATCATACAGTTCAGCAACTCTCTGCCAGTATCTGATTAGACCACAAATAATGAATTAAATATGATTAAATGCTTGAAGTAATCTTTATTTAAGTAAAAGTATATGAATGTCTAAAACATAGGGCTACAAATGTAATTATACACACACACACACACACACACACACACACACACACACACACACACACACACGAGACACTCTAAGAGCCTGCAACAAAATTTAGCAGTGCTAAATATATGGTTTTATGTCCTTTGGTTTTTGATTTAGAAAACAAAGATTTTTTTAAAATTTGAAAAAAAAATGCTGAAATTTTTTATTGGGCAAACATCAATACATTTATATGTAACCGTAAAGGGATTCGATCAGATTTAAATCTACCCCAAAAGCTGCAAATTAGGAGAAGGAAAGAGTAACTGACCAGTAAAATAAAGCGCTTTATCCTATGGAAAGCACTTTTCTTACACCAACCTTGTGAAACAGGTAGTACAAGCATCACTACTTCCATCTTACAAAGAAGAAAGCTGAGGCTAAACAAAATGTCTCCAGAGGATTTGGTAAAGACAGGCCTTAGAAGCCCAGGCTTCTTTGAGTTGAGTACTTTTCTCTATACATCATAGTAACTCTGATGTTATTTGAATCTAGGCAGGTGAAAAATAGGGAGTGATAAGGGGAATGGAGGAAGAGAGGTTCAAATGGAAAAAAGAATAATTTATTTTTCCTCAGCATCAAATTCAGGCTATTTTACAAGAGGAAGAATTCCTTAGAACAAGATTTCTAGAGCTTAACAAAATGACCTGTAAATTCCATCTTCAGGGGTCCTGAAAGTGCTCCTCCAAACTCTGAAAAACAGGGGACAAGGGGGGCAGCTAGGTGGTGCAGTGGATAGAACACCAGCCCTGAAGTCAGGAGGACCTGAGTTCAAATCTGGTTTCAGACACTCAATACTTCCTAGCTGTATGACTTTGGGCAAGTCACTTAACCCCAATTGCCTCAGCAAAAAACAAAACAAGACAAAAACAAAACAAAACAGGAGACAAAGAAGGAGAGCGCTGTGCAAAGTCCCCAGTCCTGGAGTTGGGAAAGAGGGGTTTGGTTCCAGGCTGTGAACCACGCTGGCCCTTATTTCCTCACTTGCAGAATATGGGGTTTGGACTCGCCATGCCTCTTGAGAGTCTCTCTAGCTCCAGCTCCAGCTCTAGGATCTCAGGATGGGATGAGGAAGACCAGTAAGTCCAGGGCAAGGACTGCTGCTGTTGTGTCTCCTCCAATTATCCTGGACCTGAATTTATTTTTTCCCTTTCTTCTTGCCCTCTGAAATCCTCTCTCTTCCAACCATAACACAGAAGAACCACAAGAACACATTCTCTTGACGACCCCCCCAACACACACACACACACACACACAAATATGCACATACATTCACACTCTAGGCCTGGAGGTAATTTAGAAGAACAAAACAAAGGACCACAGTGTCTCTACAAACGCTGAGTTAAGATGCAGCTATAACCATCACTAATACCCCAGTCTGCCCATCATGACACCAGAGCTACAAAATGAAAAACCAGTACAGGCCTCTTTAGACTAAAGTACAGGTGACTCTACTATCCTACTGGCCTGGGGGTTTTCTTAGGGAGGAGGGGGAAAGGAGGTGTCAGGGCCTAGAACATGGAGTGTAGAAATTTCCTCCATCAACATAGATTGTCAACTATTGGAATCTTAGATTCTCAGGGACTCTTGGATTTAAGTGATTTGCCCATGGAAAGGCAGCAAATTATGGATCAGGGTCTAGATATGAATCCAGTTCTTCCTGACTCCAAGGCCAGCCTATCACCCACTCAGCTTTTCTGCCTTGCATAACCAAGTCATTTACAATCAAAAGAAAGTTTGTCTCTCGGATTTTTGGAATGTCTTTAACAGAAATGCTTTTTTTTTTTTGTTGTTGAAATTATGTAGTTGCCAGTTTTCTGACTTCATTTTCCTTTCGCTATTCCTTCTTTGGCATAAAGTATTTTGAATATTCATTTTTAATATAAAGTTGATTATATTCATCCAAACTGTAGGCCCTAGAGCTAAACAGAATGCAACATTTCAGTGACATGAAATGTTTCAATGTTTTTTTTTTTCAAAATATTTTTAGAATTCACAATATAAGTGCCCAATGTGGGTTGCTACATTCTGTAAGCAAGCTGTTAACTGAGCATGCCTTAATACTAACACACTTTGGTCCCATCCCGTGCTCAGGAGTGCTTCCTAGGACAACAGCAGAATACATATCTGTAAAAGATGGAAGTTACCAAAAAATGCTCTAATATCATATCATCTAAATATAACTAAGCCAAACTAAAAAGAGCATCAGATAAAGCAAACCACAGCTTGGCAGATATTTAATAAGCAGATCTTGGTCAACTAATAACAAAATTTAAAAGAGAAGCAGCAGCAATTTATTTGAGGAAACTTTAGTAAGTTCTTATGTAAAGTATGTGAACATAATTATCAATGAGAAACCTTTACAAGGTACCAGCTGCTTCCATGAGGAAAGCCTTACTTAAGGTCACATGTATGGGGAACTCCTTGAGCTGAAGTCAGACCCCATAATTTTGTTTTCAAACAGAAAGAAAAGTCCTTTCACAATCAAACATCCTGATGTGTTACATTAAAGGTTCCCTATTATAACTATCTGTGCTTGTGCCTTATCTTACCAAGTCAACAAACACTTATTAGGCACCTCAGAAATTCAGTGAGGTACTTGGGGTACAATATTAAAAAAAGACTTTTTGCCAAAGGGGTTTATAGTATACTGAAGGCAAGGAAAACAGCCACATTTTAAGCACATTTAAACATAAATAAGTGTAACATAAGGTAAAAGTGATGGTAACAAAAGAGATCCGTGAAAACTTTGTTTCTCCCCCAGTGCTTGGCTAGGATAGTGGACACTCAATAATAAATATATGAGTGAATTTGCAATGTAAACATATTACAGGTAGACAGCAAAAAGTTTCCTTGGAAAACCAAGTTTTTATTAATATCCTGTCCAAAGCATGGAGTAGGACAAATTTTTAGGGAACTTACATCACAGAATAAATAAAAATTTGAAAATGAGATGTCTTCTAAAAATGGTTGTGGATTAAAATGACAGGATCTGAAGAAAAATCTATATTTATTTGTCCTGCAACCCATTTTGTAAATTTCTGTAATGAAGTCTTTGATTTTAAAAATACTTTTGGGAGTCCTAATAAACATGAGAACTTCAACTCGTGGATGGAGAGCATAATTATCTCCTACTTAAAGATTCAATAGAAGGTAAACTTTGTTTACTTTGTTACTGGAGTAAAATGCTGCTCTCATAGTACATAAACAATGGTTTGAATGAACTTATACAAGTAATTAAAATGGAATGGAAGAAAGGTAATTATAAAATAAAAGTAGGAAACAAGGAAAGGCACAAAACAAAGTCCCCAAGCAGAAGATTTTTTTGTGGCTAAAATAAACAGGAAGATTGTACATAAAAATGCATGTGGGACATGTACAAAAAATGACCAAGCAGCAGACGAGTGCTAATGAATGCCAATAAGAAAGAAGAAACTAAAAAGTATATGATGTCTACATTAGAGTAACAATTCTCATACGCAGCATGGAAGTGTATGAATTTGGAAGAAGGGCCACTTACTAAGGGCAAATGATATAATTTGCACCTTTACAGTAATTTTGCCTCAACATTTAAAAAAAAATCAAGAATTTGGCAACTTTTTGCTAGAAAGATTAGCTATAATACGTAAATACAAAATGTACATAGAAGATCTTTTTCATTTTTCTATTATTATTATTATAGCTCTCATTGTGGATCAGTGTAGGAAGAAGCAGGGAGGGCACAAGCATTTTATAAGTGCCTACTATGTGCCAGGCACTATGATAGGTAATTTAAAAATATGACCTCTTTTGAGTCTCACAAGAACCTTATGAAACAGGTGCTGTTATTACCCCATTTTACAACTGGGAAACTGAGGCAGGGGTTAAGCAACTTAAAAATGGCCCTGATGACAGGTTAACAGTATAATTTATCATCATGTAGAAAAATAAACCTGGACAGATTGGGTAACAGCAGAATCAACTCAGAGCAAAGCCTATATGACTTACTTTAAAAGGAAGCTCAATAAGCATTACTATAGCTGTTTTCGATTATACATATTAAACACAACATATACTCAGCTAAACAGAATGTTTAAAAATTGTGGATTAAAATGACAGGCTATGAAGAAAGAACTGAGTACCATTAAAACTAGGACATCTGTCCTGCAATCCATTTTGTAAATTCCTGCAAAGAAACTTCAAGTTTCTGATTTTAAAAATACTATTGGCAGTCGAGTATGAGAACTACAACTCATGGATGGAGAGGCATTATCGTCTCCTACTTGAATTTTAAAAAATTTTTAAATTTAAAAAAAACCCAAAATATTTAATCTCCTATCCTAGGGAACAAAGTTAGAAAAACAAAAGGTACTGATGCGGTTTAACAGATAAAGGGGTTTCTGAAGACCTTTTCCTAAGCTGTTAACATTTTATTTTTCAGTTATCTATTTTCATGTCAGAAATAAAAAAAAAAAATTCTGATGCTAGTGGCAGATATTAAGTTACTTTCAATTTAAAAATGGATGTTGCTAAGATGCCTATAATTCTTCAGGGATCAGGGATGCAAAATGGTCCCAGAATATTTCTTGTATAGCCTACCTCCCTGATGCTGTAGTTTAGGTCAAGAGTACTAGTCTAAAGTCATTATGGCCACCAAATGAATCCATGTTAAAAAAGAATATAAATGAAATATGTGATAAAGATATAATATACATTACACAGAGCACTCCAAGATACCCTATGAAACACCAACCTAATGAAAAGTCATAAGAGATATCTAGAATGGATTATGAATTAGGAACAGTGTTATGTGATGGAAAGAGCACTCAACTTGAGAAGACTTGAATTCTAGCCCCAACTCTGACTCTAACTAGATAGGTGTCCTTGATTAAGCTATAATAACCGCTGGGTATCAATTTCCTAATATGTAAAATGAAGGGGCTGAGCATAGAGGATATAGCTCCTTTTCAATTCTAAAATTTTGTAAGTCTGAGTTTGTAAGCTTTAACTACGTGGAAGCCCACAGAGATTCAACTAAGAAAATTTCATGCCAAATCAATCTCAATGCCTTTTTAATAGAGATCCACAGGGACTGGTGGATTTGCAGAATACTATAAATAACACCATAAATAGATTTCAGCAAACAGAAAACATGCTCCTATGACATCCTTACAGATATGATGATGAAATCCCAATATAAGGAGATTCACAGCTGACTTCCAAAAAAGTATTGATAGGTTCTCTTTCAATCTATAGGATGTTGCTTCTAGTAGAGTCTTAGTAAGATTTATAAATCCAACACAGAGCAATAGTTTGGATAAGGATATAAAGGGAATTCTTATAAAATTTGCAAGTGGAAAAAAAAGAGGTATAACTAATAAAATAAGATTACAGACTCAAAATAATTTCAACAAGCTAAAATGACAGGCTAAAACAAAGATGAAACTTAACAGAAATAAATATAAATCTTTGCATTTAGGTTTTAAAAAATTGTATAAAATTGATTGGGGAGCCTTGGTTTAGGAGTAATTTGCATTAAGGTGAATTGGGAATTTTAGCAGACCATACTTAGTATGAGCCAACAATGAGACATAGCTTTTTAAAAAGCTAACATCATTAATAGAAATACAGTAGAGAAAGAAGATATTAGTTAAACCGTGTTGTATGTGATCACATGAGTTATGCTTGGTCCTAGGTGTCACATCACAAAAGGTACACTACCAAACCAGACAGTGGTCACAGGCACTAGCATAGGGAGGGTCCAGAATGGACCATTCCATCTGAGGAAATGAGACTATTTAATCTAGAAAAAGAAAAGATTAAAAGGAGCCATGACATGATAACTAGGATAAACATGCCCCCCCCCCCCCATCAAATGACTATTTTTGTATTTTTTGAAAGGAAAAAGAAAGGACTAATGAGCAAAGTTGCAGAAAAGAATAAGGAAAAAAATTATTACGAGGAGTTACTGGGTTATTTAGTGGCACAACTATTTTAAAAGGTTCTCGTCATTAGAAAAGGCCAAATGACCTCTGTAGGATGCTGTAGTACTAATTCTTATTCCAAATAAGAGCATGACTGGTAATGGGTCTATGAAAGTGGAGCCACTGAGTGAAAGAATTATTTAATTTGAGTTACCATTCTTTTACCAAACCAACAGAATACTTTCTGTATGGCTAATATTTTATAAAAGTGTCAAAATTAACTAATAAGATAGATTTTTTTTTTAATTTTTTATTTTATTTGAATAACGTATGTGTGGGTAATTCTTCAACAATAACCCTTACATAGCTTTCCGTTACAAATTTTTCCCCCCAACTCCCCACCCCTCCCCTAGATGGCAGGATATCCACTACATGTTAATTATGTTAAAATATTGGCAAATCGAATATATGTATACATATTTCCAAACTTATCATTGGTGTGCAAGAAAAATCTAATAAGATAGATTTTTAAACTAAATGAATTTTTACAATCCAACAATATTTTACCAGTTACCACTTTTTGATCAGTTTACAAGCTACACTAGAAATAGAGTGGTCACCACATCTCATTTTTTATGAGCGTGATTGTAATTTTATTTACCTGACTTGATTCTGAACATCTGAATGCTTAAAAAAATAAAAGAAAATCTGCCAATCAAAAGACAACTATTTGCCAACATGAAGATATTCTTTAAAAAAAAAAAATGCCAGGGGCAGCTAGGTGGCGCAGTGGTTAGAGCACCAGCCCTGAAGTCAGGAGGAACTGAGTTCAAATCTGGTCTCAGACACTTCCTAGCTGTGTGACCCTGGGCAAGTCACTTAACCCCAATTGCCTCAGCAAAAAGCAAAAAAAAAAAAAAAAAGATGCCATAGGGCTGCAGAAGATTCCAAAAGAGGGTTTCCAGATACATTTCTGATTCCTGGAACTGCTGCTAAAGCAAATGAGGGTGAGTGCATTGAAGGAGACAAGATTATTTGGAGGAATGAGCTTTGTTCTGTGAAACAGTCCAGCTGCAACATTCTACAGTCACAACTCTCATGTGCCAGGAGACAAGGGCAAACAAGTAAAACCAAAACATACAACTCTAAAAAAAGTAGCCTTGTGGGTCCTGAAATCCCTTTTCCATATTACTCTAGGTCCTTAATACAGGTGATAGGAGATGCTATGTTGCTTGGCAATCAAAGCCAATCAGTTAGCTTCAAGAATTGGGGCTATTTAATAGAAGTTATAGTTGTCCTTACAATATATCTACTAGTTTAGACAAAACTAACATGCCATGAAAATTAGTGAGGTCATTTGTATAGCATTTTAATTGGTCCAAATAAGCTCAATACAATAAAATGCCACCTCCCAGTGTGATCTTTATGTTCTAGGTGGCTCCAATTTCCAACTTTTCTAACATTTCTACTCCAATCTATTATCATTCAATATTAAAAAAAAAAAATAAAGACATCGGGCTCCTTAAAGCAAAACCCCAATCTTCCTTATTCATCCCTTCACAGCATCCCCAAATCCATCTCATCTTTAAGAAATTACTAAGGATGGTCACAAATCCTAAGTACACATCATTCAGCACAATGAGAGGTTTAGTGCCAATTAGTTGCATTTTAAGACTAGTTTGGCCAGTGGTGGCTATGTAGTGAAAATCTGCATTAAAAAGAAAAGTATCTATTTTCTGTGTTTGGTATTTAATAGAATGCCCGGCAGGCAGTAAATAAAGAGAGGACCTGGTAAGAACTGCCGTGAAGAGTTTGTTCTTTACAGATTGCAGCAAGTCTGAGTTGAGGAAGCTCTGACAGATGCAGAATGTGCACCTGTTGCAGGTGCACAGACAGCGTAACCGGGCATGGCTGCGAAAACACACAGAAGGACACAGTTGAGTTCTTACTCACCACTGAGGCACCGCAGGGCCGTGCCGATACTTTGTAGTTGTTGTTGTTAATGCTGTTGTTGTTTTAAAGAGACTAAGGCATCAGCAACACTTACAGAGGAAAGGGGCGGCTAAGGGTGGACTAAAGCTGTGCAGAGTGGGGAGCTCCCTGAGGTGACCAGAAGGCCGCACCCCTGGGTGGAAGACCTAGGGCCACAGGGCAAAACCTGCGCTTTGGGGAGGATGGTGGAAGAAATGACATGGCAGGATTTTGAGTGTCTGCACAGCCTTAGATGGCACCCTCATCAGAATTAAAAAACAAAAACAAACAAAAAACAACAATCCGCAACAGGACAGAGTTTTGTTTGCACCAAACAATCTCCACCCCCCCTCCCCTAGCACACACACATGCTGGAACACCAGGAAGGAGTAAGTGCTGCTGGTGAATAAAAGACAACAAAAGACAAGTCCAGGCACTTTCTAGAGGCAGGAATCCCACCCCCACCCTCCATTCATCTGACACTCCGGGTCCCAAAGGAAACCAAAGTGCTTTGGGGGCGGGGGAGGGGGGTCCTCTCTCCCCTGAGGCTGGGATGGGGGGGGCACGCCACCCCCAACGGGATCATAAAGGGGATGAATCTGGGGCCTCCCCAGGGAGGGGAACAATGGGGTGAGGGGCAGGGCACAACTCCTCGCTCCTCAGCCCTTATGACCAAGGCCCAAAGTGGTTTTTTATGGCGGCCAGTCGGTCAGGCCCAGCCAGCGTGCGACTGGGCAGGCCTCCAAGGGCAGAGGGCCCCCGGGGAATCAGCCAGCTCCCCCATCTGGCCACCTCAGGGCACTGCGGGTGGGAGCTGAGGGGGGTCGTGGCAGAGGGGAGGATTAGCAGTATCCCGAGGAGAAAAACCATTTTGTTACGTTTCAATAAGAGCCAACATTCCTCTTAAAAAATGACTCGTGAGGATGAGCCCTCACCGACACTAACGGCATTACCAGCTGTCATACTGGAATCCATCTGTTATTTTATAAAATGAATCTAAGTCTTTAACATACAGAAAGCTCTATCAAGAAAAGCAAGATGCAAAGTGTGCTTAGCAACAGCAAGAGGCTTCAGGAGAAGTAGCTTCAGATCAACCAGGGGACAAGTTTCAACATATGTACCCTTTTCAAATGTGTGTGTGTGTGTGTGTGTGTGTGTGTGTGTGTCTACATATATATACATGTAATACTGAGATACATTTTAAAATGCAAATCAACATTAGAAGATATATTAAAAACATACATTTAAAAAAACACTAAGCAATAAGGTCTACCAAGAGGCACATTACTACATTTAAATGTATTAAAAAGTGCTGTATGAAAATATATTTGGCAATCCTGAAAAAAAAAATTCCTGGGAAACTATAGGGAAAAAATAGTTTACAAAATAGTTTGTTTTGTTAGTTTTTTTCAGAAAAATTCAGAGTTTTTTCAAATTTTCTATCAATATTGATAATGTTCTAGTAGAAACTGTCTAATGATTCCCCTCCCCCCCTCAGGTGTATGTGTGTGTATATATAGATATATATATGTGTATGTATGTGTCTTAAAGCAATAATTCCACATAAATTGTACAAATACAAGAGATTACTAGCCTTATAGTACTAGGAATGACTGTGCATCCCATAAGAAAACAATTAGAATTTTAAGGGTCTGCTGTTGGGTTTTTTGTTATTGGTTTTTTAAGGCATCAGTGAAGTAGCAGAAAAGACAACTATTTGACTTTTAAAAATCTATAATATGCTAACAGTCTGAAATTATTCTTTTATTGGTAGGAATATAAACCAATCCTGGTTAACAGCAATGTCTGATCATTAGTCTTCATCATAGTGCATTTTTTCATAAGAAGAAAATGTCAAGATCTATGATGAACAAGATGTGTATAAAAGTGAATTATTTCACTTTAAACCTGTAAGAAACACAGTGCCCAAAATACAAGATTTTGCTGCAAGACAGAATGTATTTCTATATATACAGTACCAGCAGAATACTTTTCAGAATCATGCATTTTAAGGCTATTAGACAACTTAATGTGTACCCAGTTCTATGAATATGTATATATACATATACGTATTAATTTATCATAAATGTACATGCAACTGTGGCTCACAGCCATGAATGGAGAGCATTTATCCAGCTCAAATTACAATTAATCATCAACAGGAGAGAACGTCATACAAAGAAAGGACATATGAAAAATGCCAATTCCCACATACTGATTAAAAACCAAAGAACCAAATTCTTTTTGATTTGTATGATGTCTTAAAGGCACAATTTTTTTTAAAAAAAGCCAACCTTATATATTACAGTAGGCTTTCTTTTTAAAACAAGGGCTGCTTTTGAGTGAATTATTCAATCTTTGATAAATAAAATACCTTCCAAATAAAATCGTATTCTCTTTGATTTGCATTTTCTCACTGAAAGGTCTCTTTTTGTTGCTAAATCACTTCGATGTGGCAGCATTCCACCCTCATGGCTGACCATGGCATGCAGTGCCCCTGTGACCCATGCAGCCTGCAAATAAGAGACAGCAAGTACTTACGGATACATGGCCATTGTTGTCAACTTAACAAAGATATCCTTACTCGGTGCATCAGCAGTATTGCAAGTGAAGGCTTGTGGTGGAGGCATTTTGTGTTTCCTGCAGAAGTCACTGGGTGAAATGCTATATTCTTGTCGAATTTCATGTAGGTCTGACTTTGCAGCTACAACTAAGCAGGGTATTCTACTGTCCATGAAATGTTGCTATACAAAGAAAAGAAGGAAAACCCTCTCAAAATCATGAAAACTCAAGAGTAGTCTATGAAGAGTGAACTGTTTCAGTTCTAAATTGGGAAGGCACCCTTACTTTCAAAAGCATTAACACAGAAAGAATCAGGACTCAAAGACTTATGTTGTTCAGGCCATTCTCAGACAAATAGGATCTGAAACAGACTTTCTTTTATTTAGGAAATTAAAACAATCTACAACAACGCTTTAGGCTCGCTAACACTGTTAAATTCCATATAGGCATGACTTTGATAACAGAATACAACAGTTACAAACCTTAAAAATCCTGGCACAATATTCAAAGGACTTCGGATTACTGACATCATACACCAGGCACACAGCATCACATATGATCTCCGCCTCAGTTAAAAATTCAGATTCAGAGATATCATGCAACTTGAAAGGAAAGATAATGATCAGTGTAAATACCAGGAAATAGACAATGGTTCACTGTAAACTAAAAGTTATGATTCTACATTAAATAGCAGCTAAGAGTAAGAAAGGTAGATAGGTGTATGTGGGGGGGGGGGAAGGAGAGAGGGAAGGAAGGAAAGAAAGAAAGGAAGGGGAAAGAAAGGGGGAGAAGGAGAGAAGGGGGAGAGACACAGAGAGAGAATGAACTGTAAATAATCACAGCAATCATATGCTTTTTGGGCTTTGCTCCTAGAAAGACTCAGGGACTAGACAGTCATTTCCACCATTTCCCTGGAAGTTAGGTAAGCGTCCATCCTGCACAGTATGGCTGAGTGGGTCACCATGAAGAACAACAGCTATGAAGGAGCTCCTTTCCTTTCCACTGCACAGGTGGATAAGGAATCATGGGCTGGGAAGAGGAGGCGGCCAACTGAGCTGTATCAGAGACTGAGCCATTACTTAGAGCATTTTCTCTCCTCTCCTCTTCCTTCATGTTTAGGTCCCCAAGTCGCTGGAACCACTCACAGGCACTGGCATTACCAGCCACGCTCTTGGTGAGGACACATGAAAGTGTGACTCACCCAATTTGGAAAAAGCTCATTAGCTTTTGGGACAATTTAAGCACTACTTTGGGCTGATGAGAGAGGAACACAGGGCAAAGAAGAATAAAAAAAAAAAAAAAATCAAGAACCACAAATCCCCATTTTATTGGCAGACTACAAGAAGTTCAATTGTGAACAGCAGATTCTCACACATGTAGAGGGCCCTTTGGGGCCCATCTCTTCTTTTTCATCCAACTAATCTTACACAAATTTAATTAAACTCTTTAATGGGATTCTAGATAAGGCCTTGAAGAGTGTACTTTTCATTTCTTGTTCTCTGCATGATGAAATAATGACTCTTTCACTGTAGCAAAGGAGTTTGCTTATTTGTTTAATCTGCACATGTGATTCACTGTAGGGAGCTCTCAGGATGGAAATTCCCTTCCTTTATGCAGGCCAATAAGCCCCTCCAAAGTTAGGGAGATTGAGGGGTGGGGGGAAAAGGTTGGTTGATTATGGAGGCACTGAGGAGTCAGTGATTTGCTCAACTCCACATAAGTCAGGTATCCATCACAAGTACCCTGTTCAAAGGACCAACAAGCACTGATTTAGCCCCTTGTGTGAAGTGACTCTTGTTCCAGACCCCCGACCACTTCTGCCTCTTCTTAGTATAAAGTAACATGAGTAGAAAGTAAAAGGGCAAAGGGGTACCTGGCAGTCCCTTATAGTGTTCCATAATTTATAAATTATACCATCAAAGGAGCCACTGGAAACTGTCCTAAAGATTAATTAAGGCCACCGCCTAAAACTGAATGAGGGGAAGCCAGCCAAGTCTTACTGCTTACTATAAGGGCCCCTTGGTCCTGCAATCTGCCTGTAGAACATTACAGGCAACACACGTGCAATTAAGACAAGCAGAACATCAGCAAATATTGTGCTAATGAACCAACCCTAAGATGTGGCTAATAACTCTGAGATGATGTGGAGTCCCCTCCTTATCACCAAAACCCTATAAAAATGACACCCCAAACTCCTGTCCCCTGCACTCCCACATCTGTTGCTGATCCATGCTCCCTAAGGATCCCTAACTCTGGACCACAGTTATATTAATAATTATCTGTGCCTCTCACCCTCCTCATTTTCTTGCTCGTGCTGCCTGCCTCCCTCTAGCACTCCACTCTCACCCCTAGATCTTCTGCCTCTATATACTCAGTACTTCAGTGTGACTGAAGTATTGCTCCCCACTTGCTGCTACTGTACTCTTTCCTGGTGAACATTCCCCCATGAAGAATCACGTGTAGTTCCCTTAGTCACAATTAATCATGGATAAAATGACACAAAATTTCTTACCAACAAGTATTTCTCTTGTCCATATACATAAACAGTATTAATTGCATAATAAGATTTATGGTCATCACGAATATGCTTTTGTCTCTGAAAATGGAACAGAAATCTTTTATTATTTACAATATGAAACCATGCCATTAAACTTCTAATAAAGCAGTTTCTTAAATAAAATCGCTTCTCTTTTCTGCACTATTTGCCACTTGGCAAATATGAAAATTATATTGGTTTTACATTGTTTAATCATCAGCATATAAGGGGACTTAATATCCCCAGTTTTCTGCATATGCTGCAGCTCAAATTGTTCTATATAAATAAAGCAACAGTTGAAAATGAGGCAAAATCAATTACTGAAAATGCCAATTCCAGAGCCACCTGAAAGCCCATAGTCTTAAGATCCTTTCATTGTAAAACATTTAGAAGAATGAAAGACTCAAAGGGGGTGGGCACGCTTCCAGCTGCTCACCACATGTGAGTCCTGGGATAAGAAAGCAGAAAAACAAATGCTGGGAACAATTAGGGCAAAAACAAAACTTGGTTCAGTGTTTTTCAAATGGTGCAATCTAGCAGGACTACTGTTTTCTACTGTACTTTGCTCCTGTTATACATGTCCCTGAGTTGTATTAAATCCTCATCTACCAAATGGAAAGGATCCATATAGACTTAAGCATACATAATTTTGTTAATTTCTGAAAGCTGAAAACTTACCATTAAGTTTCTTCCAAGCAGAGCCTGAAGAACTCCACTCTTCCCACAACCTTTCATCCCAATAACATTGCATCTAAATACATTTCTTTGAGTTTGCTTCTTTTGAAGATCTATCTTTTTATCTCTCGTTACTAAACAAAAAAACAAAATAAAACCAAAAAACAAACACACGAATGACCATTTAATTTCAGCCTCTATTTTGCCCTTAGCAAAACCGTTAGTTATGTGGTCACTCATCTGTCTGAGGGGATATTTGCACTTAAGATAAGGACTCTATAAAAACAATATTTTACAAGTTACAGAATAAACCCCACTGATCAGAATATGAACTAGAGAAAAGAACTTTAATCCTCTTCTACTCTCTGGATTACAAAGACATCCTAGAGCTAATTTGGGGGAAGAACAATGAAGTCCAATTTATTTTAATTCTTTAATATTTATGAATTAGACATAATTTTTAAAAATTCACATAATCACCTGTGATGGCAGACGCTTGAGACTCCTGTTCAGTCAATATTGAGTAGCCTAGATAGCCCAAATACTCCAGGCATCGTTGTACATCTAAATAGGTTGTAAGCCTAATGAAAGGGAATATTAAACAAATAGTGAATAATTCTAAAGAACATCAGCAGACACAGAGTTATAACAGCTCAAGAATGGAATGATGCCCTCTAGACACAGAGGGTCACCCATTTTCTCTTTCTGCTAAAGCTCTTCCTAGAATTCCAGTGATGCTGATAGCACTGGCAGGAGCCAAAAGACCCCAGCATCATCACTTCCTGGGTAGGACCTGATTTGAGGCACATTACATACCCTCTATGTCTCAGGGATACTCAACTCTGATATTGTTGTGAAAA
Organism: Myrmecobius fasciatus; assembly: GCA_023553655.1. Lineage (NCBI taxonomy): Eukaryota > Metazoa > Chordata > Mammalia > Dasyuromorphia > Myrmecobiidae > Myrmecobius > Myrmecobius fasciatus. The sequence goes on along the minus strand of JAJPUD010000330.1, from coordinate 735,805 downwards.
TCAAGCTATTCTGCATCATTTTTTTCCAACTGTACAGAACCACAGCACATGTAAGCTATGGCTGCAGTTTTATGGTGGTATCACTCAATTCCTGGGTGAGAAAATTCCATTCCCACAGGGAAGATAAGTGACTTTTTTAGGATCATGAGTATACCAGAAAGAAGATTTGAACTCAGGTCTTCCTGGCTTAAAGGCCAATCATCTTACCATCAACCCAAGGGGCACCTTTTTTCTGGGTCATGGATCCTTTGCCAGTCTGATGAAGCCACATTCTCAAAAGAATGGTTTGCTGCCTACATTCATAATTAAGGAAATACTAAATTTCAATAAAAAGTAAGAGAATGACAATGAAGAGGTCATTTTAACCCTTAAGTTAAGAACCAATACACTAAGCCAAGTAGCCTTTCCTTCCAGTCTTGTAGTCAGCAAAGAGCTGTCCAATGAATTTTTGCTGAAAATAAGATAATCCCTGACCAGAACAAACAGGCCAAGTCAGGCACAGCGATTGGAATCCTTAAGGTTTGTACCTGGAACGGGCTAAGAAACAGAGTAGTCGATCAGTGGAATAGGAGAGGACCACAGGACAAATTGGCAATAATGATAACAATCTAGTGTTTGACAAACCCAAAGACCTCAGCTTTGGGGGTAAGAACTCACTATTTGACAAAAACTGTTGGGAAAATTGGAAACTAGTATGGAAGAAATTAGGGCTTGATCTACACCTAACACCACATACCAAGATAAGATCTAAATGGGTTCATGATTTAGATATAAAGAGTGATATTGTAAGCAAATTAGAGGAACATAGGATAATTTACCTCTCAGATCTGTGGAGAAAATGAATTTGTATCCAAAGAAGAACTAGAACTATTAATTGAACACCAGATAGATAATTTTGATTATATTAAGTTAAAAAGTTTTTGAACAAACAAAATTAATGAAGACAAGATTAGGAGGGAAGCAACAAACTGGGAAATCATTTTTACATTTAAGGATTCTGATAAAGGCCTCATTTCTAAAATATATAGAGAATTGACTCAAATTTATAAGAATTCAAGCCACTCTCCAATTGATAAATGGTCAAAAGATACGAACAGACAATTTTCAGATGAAGAAATTAAAACTATTTCTAGTCATATGAAAAGGTGCATTGATCAGAGAAATGCAAATTAAGACAACTCTGAGATACCACTACACTCCTGTCAGATTGGCTAAGATGACAGGAAAAGATAATGATGAATGTTGGCTGGGATGTGGGAAAACTGGGACATTGATACATTTTTGGTAGAACTGTGAACAGATCCAACCATTCTGGAGAGCAATTTGGAACTATGCTCAAAGAGTTATCAAACTGTGCATACCCTTTGACCCAGCAGCATTTCTACTGGGCTTATATCTTAAAGGAAGGAAAGGGACCCACATGTGCAAAAATGTTTGTGGCAGCCCTTTTTGCAGTGACAAGAAACTGGAAACTGAATGGATGCCCATCAATTAGAGAGTGGCTGAATAAATTATGGTATATGAATGTCATGGAATATCATTGTTTTGTAAGAAATGACCAGCAGTAAGAAACAACCAGCAGGATGATTTTAGAGAGGCCTGGAGAGACCTATAGGAACTGATGCTGAGTGAAATGAGCAGAACCAGGAGAACATTATACACAGCAACAAGACTATAAGATGATCAATTCTGATGGACATGGTTCTTTTAACAATGATGTGATTCAAACCAGTTCTTGTTGTTCAGCGATGAAGATAGTCATATACATCCAGGGAGAGGCCTGTGGGACCTGAGTGTGGACCACAACACAGCATTTTAATGCTTTCTGTGAATATTTCCTTACATTTTATTTTCCTTCTTAGGTTGGTTTTTTTTTTTCCTCTTTCTAGATCTGATTTTCTTGTGCAGTATAGATATGTATACCTATATTGGATATGTCATACAATTTGTCATACAATTTAACATATTTAACATGTATTAGACTACCTGTCATCTAGGAACAAAAAAAAAGTTTTGCAAAGGTCAATGTAGAAAAATCACTCCTATGTTCTGTAAATAAAAAGCTTTAATAAAAAAAAAAAAGGAAAGAAAAAACAACCAGCAGGATGATTTCAGGGAAGCATGGAGAGACTTGCATGAACTGATGCTAAGTGAAGTGAGCAGAACCTGGAGATCATCATACACAACAACAACAAGACTATATGATTATCAGTTCCGATGGACACGGTTCTCTTCAACAATGAGATGTTTCAAACCAGTTCCTATTGTTCAGTGATGAAGAGAGCCATATACACCCAGGGAGAGGCCTGCAGGATATGAGAGTGGATCATAACATAGCATTTTCATGCTTTCTGTCAATGTTTGCTTGCATTTTGTTTTCCTTCTCAGGTTGTTTTTTCTCATGGATCCAATTTTTCTTGTATAGCAAGATAACTGTATAAATATGTATACATATATTATTCCATTTGCCATATATTTAAATATAATTAACATGTATTAGACTATCTGCCATGTAGGGGAGAGGGTGGGGGGAAAGGAAAGAAAAATTTAAAACGGAAGGCTTTGCAAGGATCAACGTTGAAAAATTACCCATGCATATGTTTTGCAAATAAAAAGTTTTAATAAAAGAAAAAAAAAAAAAAAAAGACTTGTACCTGGAAAAGACCTTAGAGTCACCCAGCCTCTCTAGCCTACAGCCCCAATTTGCAGGTGAAAAAGCTGAGGAGCTCAGAAGTGAAAAGACTTGACAGGTCAGACAACTGATAAGTACCTGAGCTGGGATCTGCACACAGGCCCTCCCCATTCCAAGCCTGCATCTCTCCATTCTGATGCATCTCTATGGGGCAGGAAATAGAGTGCTGAACACCTTTCTGAGTTCAAATCTGGCTTCAGGTTCTTACTAACAGTGTGAGCCTGGGCAAATGACTTAACTTCTATTTGCCTAAATTACTAGAGAAAAAAATGGCAAACCACATCAGTATCTTTGTCAAGAAAACCCCAAAGGGGGTAATGAAGAATTAAACACAACTGAAAAATGACTAAACGAGTAGAGAGGAAGGAGCTCAGGATTTAAGGATCAGAAGACCTGGGTTTGGGTGCATGACATTATTACTTGTGTAATTTTGGACAAATGTCTTTAAGCCTCAGTTTATCTACTGTTCCTTTTTTTTGGTACAGCCCTGTAATCTCACTAATGTAAGCCACTGCGCCTCAGAAAAAGCTTCCTATGCCAATGAAGAGCACCTATTGCTCAGAGCAACGATCAGGTGACTAGTCCAGGATCACACAGCCAACCAAGTATGTATCAGAAACAGGCTTTCTGGAAACAGGGTTTTTTCTTGGCTCTTTACCTATCTATCATCTCTTACTCATCTATAAAATAAGGAAAAACTGGCTGGTTTCTCTCACAGGGTATAGTGGAGAATCACATATTTAGAAAGTGAAGTGACCCCAAAAGCCAATGAGCCCATCCTCCCTCTCATGTTATAGATGAGTCAACTGATCAAAGTTGTGAAAATTCTGTTTTATAAACAGAAGATGCTGAAAGTTAAAAAAAAAAACTAGTAACAAGAATGCATCAATACACAAGTTTATCAAATGCCCCAAAACAAGCTTCCAGAAATTTCCATGCAGAATAGAATACAGTAACATAGAACATTAGAGAATTCAAGATCAGGGGGCCCTGAGTATCTCAGGGACAACAGCAAGCCTACCAAAGTAAAAATAGGGCATGTATTTATTTATTTATCAAATACTTTATTTGCTTATTTATTTTTGCTAAGGCAAATGGGGTTAAGTGACTTGCCCAGGGTCATACAGCTAGGGAATGCTAAGTGTCTGAGGCCACATTTGAACTCAGGTCCTCCTGACTTCAAGGCTGGTGCTCCATCCACTATGCCACCTAGCTGCCCCTGCATGTATTTATTTTCAATAAGGAAAAGAACACACAGAGTGAAAAGAAATGTGGAATCAAAGCCCACCTCAGAGGCTCTGGGCAAGTCAGCCAACCTCTATGAGGCTTAGTTGTTCCATCTGTAAATGGGAGTGATAAATCTCACATTCCCTCAGAGAAATGTGGTGAGGATCAAAAAAGATAATGTTTGTAAACTCAGTGTTAAACATATGTCAATAATTATCATCATCTAAACAGGTTCTTTCCTTATTGTCAACATATAAGAAAAGCATCAAATGACAATTGTATCGGTTTAACATGGAGATCCAAAGCTCCTACAGAGCTCAGTTTACTTGTTGATGTCCTTCCTTCTAGAAGAGGACCAAAATGACAACACTACGTCAGATTGTGGCAGATCAGACTAACACAAGTGTGGAATGCTTCGCCATGGGTCGGATACAAGTAGTTCATATGAACATTTGGAGTAGATTCTCTAATTTTGCCCACCTCACGTTTCTTTTGGGCTAATTCAATTCTGCTTTGCCCATAGGGCACAGCATCTTCTCTGATGCCGGGCAGTCCCATGCCAAGGTTTCTCATGTCCTCCAATCAATTCTAAAGTTCTTAAAAGTGACCTTGAGAGTGCCCTTGTATTGCTTTTTCTGACCACCTTGTGAGTACTTATCCTATGCAAGTTCTCCATAAAATAGTATTTTGGGCAAATGTATATGTGCCATTCAAATAATGTGGCCAGCCCAATGGAGTTGTGCTCTCTGCAGTACAGTTGGAATGCTTGGCAGTTTAGTTCGAGAAAGGACCTCAATGTCCGGTATCTTGTCCTGCCAGATGATCTTCAGCATCTTCCTAAGACAATTCAAATGGAGGCGATTGAGTTTCCTGGAGTGAGACTGGTACACTGTCCAGGTTTCCCAGGCATACAACAATGAGGTCAGCACATCGGCTCTGCAGACCTTCAGTTTGGTAGTCAGTATAATACCTGCCCACTCCTACACTTTCACTCAGAACCTCCCAAACACCGAGTTAGCTCTGACAATGCATGTGTTAATCTCATTAACAATGTGGACATCCCTGGACAGACTGCCAAGTTAAGAGAACTTATTCACAGCATTTAAAATGTCACCATTTACTATAACTGATGGCTCCACATATGGATATTGAGTTGCTGGCTGATGGAGAACCTGTGTTTTCTTGGTGTTGTTAGGCCAAAATGAGCCCAAATAGCAGAGAACTGATCCATACTTTATTGCATCTCAGCTCTGGAAGCTGCACTGAGAGCACAATCATCTGCAAACACAAAATCACATACCAAACACTCCCTCCACTTTAGTTTTGGCCTCTGATACTATCAGTATTGCCCAGAGAATTTCATCCGTATGTTTCAGGATGGCACGCTTGCCCAGAATCCTGGTAATGGCAATGCTCTCAAGCTCCCTGTCATCAATGGAGTGAAACAAGGCTGTGAACTTGCTCCCATGCTTTTTAGCATGATGTTTCCAGCCATGCTATCAAACTTCTTCAATGAGGACAAACATGAAATCAAAACCAGTTACTGCACTGATAGGAAATTCTCCAGCTCAGTTTAATTGTTCTAAAGGCATGCTCCAGCATTTTTCTGCAATGTCACCTCCTCCAGGATGTCTTTCTTCTTCCCCCAGGGGCTACTACTTACTCTTGAAATGGCCTCTCATTTGTCATCTCTCTCAAGAGCTGAAGGCTCTCACTATTTCATTTTGATATCTTTCTCCCCAAAAGCCAGCACAATACCTGGCACATAGTAAGCCCTTAATAATACATTCACAGGTAAACCGAATTATCCTCTAGAGCTGATTAGGTTTAATCGATCTGAGTAAATTATCTTCGTATCATCAGTTTGGCACGGGGAGCCAGTTAGCCCAGCACTAAACCCTCTGCGCCCTCTAGTGGTCCCACTGTCCCAGAGAACCTCAGAAAGCTTGAAGCAGTTGGTGGCCAGGAGATAAAGCTCTAGCTGTGTCACCCTGGGCAAGATAAGTAATCTCTGGACAAACCTCACCTTATCCTTCTCCTAGCAAGACTCAAGACAACCACCACAAAAATGTGCAAAGAAAGCTTACCTACATTTCCATTTTGAGCAAAAATATTACAGTTCTGACCAGATATATCTTCAATCTAGATTTTAAATGTGTTTATAATGAAAACATTTTAAATAATATTTTAAATGTTCATTAGAATCATGAAAATAAGGTAAAATAGTGGTTAGTCCCAAGTTAGAAAGACTCCCTGTGTTACATCTAAAAATCCACCTTCTGCTCCAAATCACTATTGATCAGAGAAATGCAAATTAAGACAACCCTGAGGTACCACTACACACCTGTCAGATCGGCTAAGATGACAGGAAAAGATAACGATGAATGTTGGAGGGGATGTGGGAAAACTGGGACACAGATACATTGTTGGTGGAACTGTGAATGGATCCAACCATTCTGGAGAGCAATTTGGAGCTATGCTCAAAAAGTTATCAAACTGTGCATACCCTTTGACCCAGCTGTGTTTCTATTGGGCTTATATCCCAAAGAGATCTTAAAGGAGGGAAAGGGACCCACATGTGCAAGTATGTTTGTGGCAGCCCTTTTTGTAGTGGCTAGAAACTGGAAACTGAATGGATGCCCTTCATTTGGAGAACGGCTGAATAAATTATGGTATATGAATGTTATGGAATATTATTGTTCTGTAAGAAACAATCAGCAGGATGATTTCAGAAAGGCCTGGAGAGACTTACATGAACTGATGCTGAGCAAAATGAGCAGAATCAGATCATTATACACGGCAACAACAATACTATATGATGATCAGTTGGCTCTCTTCAACCACGAAATGTTTCAAACCAGTTCCAATTGTTCAGTGAAGAAAGCCATATACATCCAGAGAGAGGGATATGAAATGTGGACCACAATATATCATTTTCATGCTCTCTATTGATGTTTGCTTGCATTCTGTTTCCTTTTGCAGATTTTTTTTTCTTGTAGATGCGATTTTTCTTGCATAACAAGATAAGTGTGGAAATATGTATACATATATTCGATTTGTCAAGTATTTTAACATAATTAACATGTAGTGGATTTCCTGCCATCTAGGGGAGGGATGGGAACTAGGGGGAAAAATTTGTAACAGAAAGCTTTGTAAGGGTCAATGTTGAAGAATTACCCATATGTATGTTTTGCAAATAAAAAGCTTTAATAAAGAAAAAAAATTTAAAAAAAAAAAAGATCCACCTCTATGTAGAAAACAAATTGTCCTTATGTTCTCTCTTTGCTCTACCAAGTTCCACAGCATGAAAAAAAAAAAAATCTGAAACTCTCATGCCTTTGGGAACAGAAATATAAATCAAGGCAGCAGCTGTGATGGGCACAGCAGGCAATACAAAACACTTCCCAAAGGAGGCCCTATTAGCAAGGTGGCGAATTTTGTATATTGCCAGTGAGATGGTCTTGTACTTCAGAAGAATTACAAAACTTTCAATTTTCAATGATATTAATCCTATAAAAACATCACTTAAAGCTACATGCCATTCTATAATCAAGTGAATTTTATACTCACGTCCACTGGGAAAGAAATCCCTGATAGGTGATCCATCCTCTTTCATTTGTGCAAACTGTATTGTTTACATCAGGCCCCCAAGGCATGTAAGGGAAGACTTTGAATAAATCTTTAAGCTCATCAGGTGACAAAGCACAGTCTCTATCCTGAAAATAAAAGTAGTAGTTCTATAAGAGGTTAATTCTCCAAGTTTCCTACTTATATATCCAGTCAAATTAATGAATCTAAATTTTCCACATAGTTGAGAAAAACTTCTGTGAAAAATCTATTAGTTATTTTCTAATATGACTCTAAGCTGAAAAAATATTTTGCGCCTGTACAAAAGTTTAGAAAATAATAAAGACCAGGAAAGTCACTTTAATTGTTCAATTTGGAGAGCTTAATCAATTTCTTGTCTTATGTGAATTTACCAATCATGGTTAAAAAAATCAATGTAAGCCAATCATATATTTGTATTTACCATAAAATATCAAAATCAGAGTTAAAAGCTTACCAAATCATGTTTGTCAAAAATGCTTTGGAGAAATAAATATGCATGATGATTTAATTCAGTGGTGCAGTCAGGAGGTATTTTTAGTCTACAAACCAAAAAGAAAAAGTAAAATAAAAACTGGTTATCTAGATGTAAATTTTAACCAAGAAATGAATATAAAAATATTTGAAGTAATCTTATGCAAAATATCTATAGTTTTTTCTTTAGCAAGTGTACTTCTCAAAGTGAGTTCTCTTTGTGGTAAGGAACGCCCTTAGGATCCAGTGAGAATGATATTCATAAGTAAAGGAAAAGGTGTCAAATAAACATTTTTATATGTAAAAGAGAATTTATATGTATAAGAGAATTTATAAAAAATAGGATAAGAATCACACAAGATGAAACTATGAAGATCTGCATTGGTGAAAGGAACACCCACTTTGATGAAATCCTAGATTCAAAATAATAAAGAATCCTGCAAGTTTATTAGGATGAAAGACCCCTCTCTAAAATATTGTACACTTACAACATCTCACTAGTTTCTAAGGCACACAAAGTCACAAGATGTATATGGAGGGTTTCCATATACTAATGCTATACAGAACATCCATGGATATAAAATCGATCACCTTTGTGAGATATGGTCACTAGATTGGTAAGACTTATTCCCAGAAAAGCTGTGGGGGATAGAAATATGAACACTGCATCTAGAGAACAGGAAGGTCTTTTAGAGAGAGTCATACAAGGAAAAACAGAGAAGCAAAGATCTAAAACATCTGGAAATGAGACATGTCTGATAATTATGTTAACCTCTATAAAATTAGGTAATGAGTATCTGCTTATAATAATTATTTCTTAACCTCTCATGGATCCTCTTTGGCAATTTAGCAAAGACTCTAGGCCCCTTTGCAGAATCATATTTTTAAACAATTAAAGAAAATCCTAAATTTTAGTTGAAGTTAGCAAAAATAAAGATGTGAATTTTCTCCTATTCACATTTTTATTTCCTTTCTACATAAAATTTTCTACACACAACTCTAGTTTTTGTCTTCTGAAAAGATTGCATGCATATGTGCTTTAATGAAAAGGACCTTGCTTGGAGGGGAGTTTATTGAAAGAGTAAAAAGGAAAGGGTAAAAGCAGTTCTTACTATTTTACCAGCCTAGGGGCTAGTGATGGAAAAAAGTTACCAATTGGATAAGGATGCTTCCTGTGTGGTAGGTGATCATCATAGAGTCAATTTTTATCACAGCAGCTTTCTAAATATCTGGTCTTTTCAGTAAGAATGTAGACGGTATTTACATTACTTTAAACACTTAATATGCTTCATATTAGTCTTAAGGGTAGTGAAGACATTAGAAAATATGCACTGTGTACATTAGAAAATAGTTATTGATCTATAACTAATATTATTCAATTATAAGTTACTAGATTAAAAACCTTTGCTTACACTGCATTATTTATAAACAAAATTATGTGTCCAACATCTGAGAAATGGCTAAACAAATTATGATATGCAAATGTAATGGAATATTATTGAGACATAAGGAATGATCAATAAGAAGAATTCAGAGAATATTGGAAGGCTTATATGCACTGATAACAGAGTGAAGAAAGCAGGGCCAAGGAGAAAAATGATACAAAATACAACTATAAGTCAATATTAAGAGGCACTAATACTTGTCAAAAAATAAGTAAGTGCTGGAATCATACTGTCAAAATTAAATTTTACATTTGTGGCAGCCCTTTTTGTAGTGGCAAGAAACTGGAAATTGAAAGGATGCCCATCAATTGGAGAATGGCTGAATAAATTATGGTATATGGATGTTATGGAATATTATTGTTCTGTAAGAAACGACCAACAGAAGGATTTCAGAGAGGCCTGGAGAGACTGGCATGAACTGATGCTGAGTGAAATCAGCAGAACCAGGAGAACATTATACACAGCAACAAGACTATACGATGATCAATTCTGATGGACATGGTTCTCTTCAACAATGATGTGATTCAAACCAGTTCCTATTGTTCAGCGATGAAGATAGTCATATACATCCCAAGAAAGGCCTGTGGGAACTGAGTGTGAACCACAACACAGCATTTTAACGCTTTCTGTGAATATTTCCATGCATTTTGTTTTCCTTCTTAGGTTGTTTTTTCTTCTTCTCTTTCTAGATATGATGTTTCTTGTGCAGTAAGATAACTGTATAAATATGTATACATGTATTTGTCATATAATTTATCCTATTTAGCATGTATTAGATTACCTGTCATCTAGGGGTGGGGGGAAGGAGGGGAAAAGCTTGGGGAAAAAAAAAGTTTTTGCAAAAGTCAATGTAGAAAAATCACTCATGTTTTGTAAATAAAAAGCTTTATATAGCAAACATAAAAAAAAATTAAATTTTACATCCTCACTTTTTGGACAGCTACTGTTAAATCTTTTTCAGGAATATATTTTGTATGAGGCAGGAGAGTAGGCTTATTGGGGAATGTTTCTTACACAGAAACAAAATATACCAATAAAATTTGTTTTTAAAATTTAAGAATCTTTCTTAGAACAATTAGACACATAGGCATATTCTACCTTATGTCACTAATTGGTTCTGCAAAAACATGACATCAGGAAAATCTACATTATAGACGACAGTTACATAGAAACAAAGATATAAATGAACAAGTTGCCAAATGATGTTGCAAAAGGATTTTTAAAATGATTTTTCCAACGGGTTTTGTTATAATATTAGTGTGCATCTCTATAATACATGCCCAACATTATGAAATACTAAGGGCAAATGTTGGGTGGGCTGAGCATTACCACAGTGAGTTTTCCCCTTGCAGATGGTAGGAGCCTTCATGTGAAATGCCTGAGAATTCTCACCAAAATAATTCTCACAAGGGGAAGCTATCCCTGATCATTGTGATCTACCTTCTTATGTTTCTAGAGCTCTAGCCTAAGAAGGGAAATAGTTTGGATCCCTTTCTGGAGCCTTAACCTGGAAAGAAAAGGGAAAAGTCACATCTTCTTTTGGAAAGTGAGGAGGCTTAGTGGCTAAGACTCATACCAGTATGCTATATATAACTTAGGAAGGTACACAGGCAAAGAATACTTAACACTTATTTCCAATCTTACCTAAATCAAATTAGTTCACTATATTAAAAAGAATCCTACTAATCTTGTAGCCATATTTGAACAAACAAGTATAATCTCAATAACTATACTGTATAGGGAAAAAAACGCTCTATATGCGTCATGGCCTTCCCTCCCTCCAAAAAATTTCCCTAGTCAGATTATTAGAGAAATCTGTGACCTCATTAATGTGGGGACTTCCTCTATTAGTATAGACAAAAATCCAATTATACCTTGTTCTGTGTGATTCTCATTTAACGTCTTTCTTTAAATTCTCTATAGAAAATCCATTTTCTATTTCTTTTATTTTCTCAAGGACAAAAAAAAAAATTCTTAAGAACATCAATATAGTACTTAAATTATCCACCTATTATCTCTTTTTCTCCCTAGGCGATTTCCATTCCCTTACTCTTATTCATATCCCATTCTTATTTTCTTGCCCACCCTCTTCCTTTTATGAACATTTGTATATCTTTGAGAATATTTTTGTCACTATTTTAGCCTTGGTAATCCATAAAGGACAAGAAATTTAAGCACGGTGTTTCTGATCAGCTGCAGAGTTTGTTATCAGATAGAAAAATTAAACAATTTCATAATGGGCTCTGAAGAAAACAGCTGGCAATTATGCTTAAAGAAAGTTTTTAAAGTCATTGAAGAATGAATTAAAGTAGGAATCTAGAGATACGTACAAAGGGAATAAATATTCAGTTGTGAGCTCCAGATCATCATCGTAACCAAATCTACGAAGCACTGTCCAAGTAGTTTCATGTCTCCCTCTCTGGATAAAAAGTGTATGTAGAAAAAGGAAACCTAAAATAAAGCAAATTAGTATGTAAACCTTCTGAGTAAAAAGGTTTCCAAATGTCAATATATGCCATTGTTGCTAAATGACTATGCCAAGCTATCTAGTGAAACAAGACTGGTTCAAAATGACAGCTAACTTTCCTTGAGAAATAAATCATTTAAGACTCACAGAGAGATGAGGTCACATGCAGCCAAATAGAAAGCTGGATAAAAAAGAGCTAATTATGCAACAGCCATGCCTATGACCAAATAATATTTTTTTTTTAATTGCCTTCCAAACTACTTGAAGTCCAAATAAAGATCAGGGTGTAGTTCAGAATGTTTACTTCATACATATACTTTGCTCTAAAAGGGAAAACAGTAGATGAAAAGACTCAAAAATGCATCAGAGAGGACAAATCTAAATCAAACTCCAGAATCTTTGACATTTACAAAAGTGATAAGAAAGGAAATAATCAGTTTCATCCATCTTTTTTTTTTTCTCTCATCTTTCTATAATGGAAAATTCTGGGTTTCACTTTTAGGTACCTCATTTCTACTGCATCTCTCTAATGTATGCTGCTCTGACAAATAGGGAACATTTTGTACTTGGTAAATATGACTAGTAGACAGAAAATCTTCACTAAAAATAATTTCTATTTAAAGGCTGCTTCTGAAGGAAGCTCTTTGAAAAGGACCACATTTGTCTCTTTCAGGTGGGCCTGAGCTTCCCTAAGAACATATACCATGATCAAACAACTATCTGAAATACTATATGAACATTGGGAAAGGGTGTGACATGTAAATCCCTCCACCAAAAGAGATAATCCCCAACAGATTTTGTCAATGTTTCGGCCATAAGGCTGGGATGTTAGTAGAATAGGCCTGATGGCTTAATCTTTGCAACTTCATGACTTTCAATTCTTCTGACCAAGACACCACTCCCTAGATCTCCCCCATCATAGGTTTTCCCCAGTAGGAGTTTTGGATGCCAGCTATAAATTTAAAATGTTTTAATAAGCAATACCAAATCTAAGACTTACAAAAGGAATCTATAGGGACCTTTAGTTTCTTTTAATTTAGCAAATATTAACTTCAAGAGAAAAAAAAAATACCCACCCACCTTTTAAGGTCAGTCCACTGTCAGCCACTCCATCACTTAGATTTTTCCTGACTACATTCTTAACATCTTCTAGTGCTTGAGGAGCTAATGGAGTGTTAAAACAAATTCTCTAACAAACAACATAAAATAATGAAAAGTAATCAGCATGAAATCAGACAATAACCATACAATATTAATCTATGAAGCAATCTAAAATCAACATAGTGAGGTTACTATTAAAGCAAGCAAACTAAAAAATTAAGGTGGCCCAGTAATCCAGAGGAATCAGAACTGTATCATTTTAGCACTTGCCTGGGCTCAGCAAGGCCACAATAGGCCCCAAGGTCTCCTCGTGTGCAGACCCTGAAAAATCATTCAGGATGCTCAATTTCACTCCAATTTAATCCTCTCACTGGGAACAAAGTCACGACACTCCTCTACCCAAGCCTTAAGAAAAAAGCCCTCTAAGGGCAGCAGATGGCACAGAAAGAAGCCTCTACATCCCTGTAACAGTGCACTTCAATGCCAGGAAGTATTTACAAAAAAGAGACCACCCTCCTAGAACTAGATGTACAGGCTTCTCTCTACCTGAAAGAAGTTGAGCTCAGCATCATTGAGTGTACCATCATTGTCCTGGTCAGATATCTTGAAAATCCGTGTTAGGGCTTTTATACAAGCTGGTTTCATCTACAAAGGAAAAGAGAAAAATGAAGGCTGTTTTTCATCTATCAGTTTATGCTATAAGTTTCCCAAAGGACTTTTTTCTTTTTCTTTTTAAATTATAAAACATTTTATTTTTTCCCCAATTACATATAAAAACAATTTTTTAAAATCTATTTTTAAATTTGAGTTCCAAATTCTTTCCTCCACTTCCTCTCCCCTTTCTTGTAAAGACAAGCCCTTTGATACAGGTTATGCTTGTGCAATAATGTAAAACATATTTCCATATTAGTCACCCAATTGACTTTCTTTACATGTGGGTACTCCCTCTGTCATTTCAGATATTCACTTATTTTTTCCATATTATTACCCCATCAAAGTAACACATAGCGCCAAATGAAACCATCAACAAGTTAAGCTCTTAAATTAAGAAGTATTTCCTTATATTGAACTAAGATTTGTACTCCTGAACCTTCTAAACAAGCTTAGTTCTGCTAAAAATATAAGCTCTCTTTCATATGACAATCCATTAGATACTGGGATGCTATCGATCCTATCTGAGCCAGTATTTGGAAGAGGAGTCTCTTTATTCTTCAAGAAAACTACCAAGGATTCAAGGGCATGAAGGGAAAAATATCAGGATTTTCTGGGGAGCATGAATTCTTCAAACTTTTCACAAGTTATTTGGGAGTTTTCTTCAAAAAGCTATGAAAAGTCTGACCATTAGACCTATACACCAAAGAAAAAGGTTTTATATAAATAGCAGTTCTAATAATAAGAATTCAGTTCTTATGACAAGTTCTATGGAAAAAATAAGCCAACTAAAATGGCTGGCAATACCTTCATGCCCAAATGTGAACTACTTCCACAGTCATTTGTTAACTATGCTGAGATAAGAACTGATTATTTTTTGGGATTCTGTAACATTCTATAAAAGCTTTAAATGACATTTCTGTAATTTTTTTTTTGGGGGGGGGTAAATCTGGAAGAGTGAAAAGGGTAAAAAAAAATGAAGAAAAAAAGGAAAACATGCCAAACCTGAAGTCAGTGGCCCAGAATGCAAATCTCGTCTCTCTGATATTTACTATCTATTTGACCCTGAACATGTCATTTATCTTCCCAGCACTTGACACAATTCCTGGCATATAGTTAAGACCTAATAAATGCACACTGGTTCTTCATCTGTAAAAAAAGAAGTTTGGACTAGACTTCAGCGATCCCTCTCAGGTCTAAAGTTGTTGATATTGAAAAGGCACAGAAGAGCTAACATCATTTCAGGATGGAAAGGGAGCTGATGGTAGAATCAGTAAGACCTGCATTCATGTTCTGCCACACATCTTTAGCAGCTTTTTGATTAGGCTAAGCTATGGATAAAATGCCATCTGCTTTGTAAGAAGGTTATTTCCACTCAGGAAAACTCCCTAGGCCAGTGAAATCAGAGGGCCAGCAGCTCTCTGGTTAAATTAACACCTATAGAAGTCTCTTTTATCAATATGTATCTAATTTAGATCCAAGAATACAATAAATGCATGTATGTAACAAAGAACCATTTTAAAGAGCAAAGTAGAGGGAAGGAAGAACATGATGAAGGGGCGACCCAGGACGTAGGATGAGCAAAGTGAGAGAAAGGAATCAGATGCCGTGAGCAGTCTCTTTGCTAAGGAAGCTATCCTCAAAAAGAACATGGGGAATGAGAATGCTGGTAAATGGATCACTCAAATCAGAGTTTTGATCATGCTACTCTATTAGGTAACTAGAATAAAAGGGAGGGGGGCAAGGAAGGCTGCCTTTAAAAAAAAAAAAAAGAAAAGAAAAAAAAATGTGGTCTTCAGTAGTAGGAAAGGGGATTTTAGAATAAGAAAAGAAAAGAAAGAAAGAAAAAAAAAAAAAAACCGAGAGAGACTCTAGCGATAGAATCTACAACAATTTCCTTTTGTGCCTGGGCATTTGGGCCTAACAAAACACAATCTGTTAAAACAGTGTTTCAGAAATATATGAAGCAGATAGAAGCAATAAAAGAAGATACTGGTTCTATAAAAGTAATTTTCACATTTAGAAACAACATGAAGATGAGTCTAAGAAGGTCTATTTCTTTGCTTCTTTACAGCCTACACGATAACCTAAGTTTATATATTCAGAGTCTTCAAGAGGGTTCTTAGTATTTCTTAAAAATATCACTTGCTACAATAAGACACATAGCTATGACTAAAATCAGTCTTTCATTTTGTACATGTGGTGTCCTCTCCCATAGTAAAATGCTATTAAAAGATATTAACGAAAATGGAAAAAACAATCAATCATACATTTTTCAGTAAAGTTAAAAAACACCAGAGACTCCTCTCAACCCATTAACTGAATGTGAAATGTAAATACTAGCTTCCCCTTTTAACATACTATAATTGAGCTTTCTAAAATGAAACAATGCTAAAAATATTACCTTGGACATAGGATTCAGAAGAACCAAGAAACAGACCTCATAGTTCAAATCACCTATCCTAGGAAAAAAGAAGCTAGGTCTAGGAGAAGGCATGTGGAGCCCTATGACCATCTTCAGCATGACAGAACATAAATTTGTGTTACCTGACTCCAAATCCAGCATTTTTTTTTTTACCTTCTAGGAAGCTATAATTCACCATCTAAATTAATCAGATTATCACTAATCTGAACATTTCTTCTAAGAAAGAAGTTCATATTTTATGTGATAAAAAAGGGATCCATTAACATATTTTGCCTAGAAATGCTCAAAGATCTGAATTTTAAATTATGAATACAGCTTTTTGGATGATGATGATGAAATAACTTTTAATCTTCTTAAAAACCTTAGTTTTCTATCTAAAATATCCAGTAAAAGTTTGGCCTTTAAACTGGTTTGATATTCTGTTGATCCTTTTTTCCTTATCCTATCACTCCCTTGTTAGTGAATCCTCTCTGCATCCTCTTCGGTAGCTCCCTCTCTCGTAAAGAAGTAGTAAATAAACACTGTGCTATTTGCTGGAGCTCCCAGCTAGATGTAACCTAACCATTCTGTTACAGCTAACTCTCCATGAAATATTTAGAGACTGCTTTCTTTTACAAAATTTCCATTAAAAGTGCAAACTTTTAAAGAGATTAAATAGCTGGCAAATACACAATGAAGGAAACTTTTATATTACTATTAATGAAAAAAGAAATCAAAAAGGACTACCTGTACTGTCTCTTCTTTCATAATCTTTCTTTTCAAAGAAAAAGAATTGGCAAAGAAACTAGAAAGGCAAACTAAGGACAGGCCAAAGTAGACTAGTGTGGTCTATCAGACAGAGAAAAGTTCCTGTCGCTGTTATCCTTCATTTCAAAGAAGTGGTATCTTGGCTCGTGTGTGAATTGGATTTAAGTGAGTAGAGCTGCACAAAGTTATCAGTCTCCCTCTCTTCCAGAGTCTTTGAGGTCTACTGGCAGGACAAAAGTCCAGACCAACAGTGGCCTGGGAGGCAGTGGATAACCCTGACATTTTTGATGTCTGACCAAGCTCTAAGCCCTCCCCAGCAATGGCTTACACTGTCATCATGGTCATTGGAACAAATTGCTCCCATCTGCCCTGGGGTAGGCATCTTCCTGACTCACTGACAGGTAACTCTTAGTTACTCTCAACACGGTCCAGGTGCAGACTGGCTGTCTTGGCCAACAGGCTGGAGCACATGACGGATAAGAGCCAAGTGGATGAACAGCCCTGAAAAGAACTCAGCAAGCCCTCACACTGTCCTCTTGAAGGTCCAATGTATCCCATGGCAGAGAAAAGTAAGGAATCACTAGAAGGCTTAACACAAACTTTTGCAAAAGGTTTCAGAGCTGAAATCCTCAGTGTTCAGGATTTGGGGGAAGTTAAAAAGATACATTTTGAATCAAATTTGGGAATAAGATCAAAGTTGGATTAAATGACATATATTACAGTAAAACATTAGTTAGAGGGATAACAAATTAGAACTTAAAATCTTATTCTAAAAGCTTAAGTTTATATTCACTATCTACAATAGTTCTTGGTAATACTAGTTCAGTTAGGTTGCTTAATAGTATTACTGTTCATTTTAAATGAAAAATAAAAAAAGAAAATAAACAGAAAAGTCCCCCTGAGATCTCTCTCTAGCCTGATCACTAGTTTACATGCACTCCACAACCAAAGACTTCTAAATATTAAGTGGATGGTCAAGAATCCAAATTCTTTTAAGGATCTAATACTTCTTGAGGGTGAAACTCAAATCTTGGAAATAACTAAAGGTGATAAAGGGACCCTCACAAAGCACACAGGTTTCATCAACATGATCAGTTCTATGAAATATATGGTATTTAAAAATCATTTCTTCTAGAGCAGCTAGATGGTGCAGTGGATAGAGCACCAGCCCTGAAGTCAGGAGGACTTGAGCTTAACACTTCCTAGCTGTGTAACCCTGGGCAAGTCACTTAACCCCAATTGCCTCAGCATTTAAAAATAATAAAAATAATAATAATAATAAAGTTTGTTCTTTTAGTATAACTATAAAGGAGCATCTAATTCTATTATGTTGTAAGCAAATCAAATTCTACTCAAAATGGATCCAGACAATTAGTTTGCAGTCTAGCAATTCTGTTTTATCAAAATAAGACCACCAACTAAGACGTATTTTATTTGCTATATATTTTTATTCTAAAGCTATTTATGCAAAAAAAAAAATTTAAGCTATCTAAGTTGAAAAGTTTCAGAAAAAATCCAGCTATTAAGAACTTAACAGCATTTCAGAACTTTTATTTTTAGATTACAATAAAAACTTCTTAAAGCTCATAGCAAAAATTACCACATATACTTTGCCTCCCACTTCCATAAAAAGATAAGAGGAAAAATTTTAAAGTACCTCTTTTTCTTCTGGACAGTACAGGGGTCCTGTAGGGTGGAGAACAGCTTTCTGTGCATAATAAAATAGCTCTGATATGTTCTTTAAGTTTTTCGCTGAACACTAAGAGACAGTTTAAATATTAACACTTCAATAAATACAATGAATAAAAAAATTAACAAGTTAAATCTCATTCAGTATATGGTAACAGTTTCCTTGGAGAAAACAATTAGTTTATTTGGTAAATATTCAAAGACAAAAATCAGAAAGATGGAACAGAGCTCAGAATCCAGGGGCAAGTCCCTCATTTTTCCCAAATGGCTTCATTACTGATCTTTATGTTCCCCACCAAACAACTGAACACTACTGAGACATTGTAGACCCAAAAGGGCATCATGCATGCATGCACACCTGCCTACCTCCACACAGGTCTCTATCTCTGTGTACTGGTTCATGATAGGAAGGATGGTTTCCATACTGCTATATTCGACTAGATCCGATTTGTTCCCAACCAATATCAAAGGCAGCCTAGAATACACAAGACATTGTTACAGGCAGTAAAGAACTTGTTCCTTTTTTAATCTGCTTTACAATTTATTCTAGCTGGAAAAGATTCTTCTCTAGTTAGTACATTCCCCTTCCACCAGGTCAGTACAGCATCCCACCTACCTCCTCCCCTCAACACCCACCCCTCTGGTTCCCACCGCTGGTGTTCTCTTTACTTAAAACAAACCACGCTCACTGCCTATGTATTTTTCCCATCCTTCAAGTTGTCCAATCTTTGTGTGCTGGCATGGAGGTCTTGCCCATAGTTACATCACAACAAAATGTGGAAAGGAACAGGTCAGAACTGATCAGGAGGAGTGGGGCCTATGATATCAGATAATGCAGGGAAGTAGGCCCCATATTACTGGGCTTGTGGGTACCACAGAATTTTTAAGTGCCATAATTTTAGAAAGGTGGCACCCAGAGTGTAAGGAGTCATAAGTAAGGGAAGCCCCAAGCAAGCAGGGGTAGTTAATGTCTAAATCAGAGAAAAGGTTATAACATGCCCTATTTTATATTATCTGCTGGCCATGCTGGCCCCAAGCCCATAGACCTTAATTATACTTAGAAAGAGTACATACAATTATTGAGCAAACTTGGTCTCTACTACATAGCCAGCAGGTCCAATATCACCAGAATGTCCTTATGTTACTTTACCTCCTAACAAGGGCAACCTTGGTTTTATTCCAAAATAGATTTTTTTAACTGATTTTTTTTGTGGTTATATCACCTAATTTCCCATGTATGTTTTCCCCTTCCCACAACCAAAGAGCCATCCCTTAGAACAAATCATTTAAAAAAAAAAAAATGGAGAAATCAGCAAAACTGATTAACACTTAGAAAAAAATCTGATATTAATATTCAATATTCCATACCCTCTGGAAAGGAGGAGGAGTAAGTAAATGTCTTTTTTGGTATCAGATTTGTTCTTTGTAATTTCTCAACATTGACTTTTAACTGTTTTGTGGTTCTTTCCATTTACATGTTGAAATCATTATAGCCCCTTCCCCTTCTTTAAGACTTCAGCTTAGCTATGCTGAAAAACTGGACTTTT
This sequence comes from Myrmecobius fasciatus, assembly GCA_023553655.1. Lineage (NCBI taxonomy): Eukaryota > Metazoa > Chordata > Mammalia > Dasyuromorphia > Myrmecobiidae > Myrmecobius > Myrmecobius fasciatus. Next base: position 715,734 of record JAJPUD010000330.1, on the reverse strand, counting down.
TTCAGATGGCATCCCTACATCTCTATGCAAAAGATATAGAGATTACCCATCTGTTCTAATTTGTAGAACTGTTATTCTATTTGACCTGTCATCATTGGAAGAGACATAGAAGAACATCCTAGTTTTAGGAAGAAGGCAAGCATGTGGAGCTAAAAAACTGGAGACCATAATAGGGATTCTGAAAATAGAAGGCAGTTGTTGCTAGAAAAGCTCTCTTCTCCCCACCAATCCCGCTACAATGAAAGGGCCTGATTTTGACACATACAGGAAGCTATTTGTAATATTTTAAAGGAAGTCAATGTTTTGAGAAGTCTGGGATCTAATACGTGAAGATCTTCTGTGACTGCTAAAGGGCTGACTCTGGTAAATAAGGTTTCCAGGGATCATGTCTTTGCCTATATTCCTTATGGAAAATGGTCCCGAGAGGCATTCACTAATAGGTCTGTTTTGGGGTGCTTTAGAAGCAGTTGCTAGAGATACAAGGGTGCTGATGAACACAGAGAGGAAATCAATGTAAAAAATGTCTACATGCTTGACTAGTAGTTAGCAAAGGATGAGATTAATAAGATGGTGTCATGGAAGTAACATACATAAACCTGGACACACTCTGGGAGATAGTGGAGGATAGAAGGGCCTAGTGTGCTATGATCCATAGAGAAACAAAAAGTCAGACGTGACTAAACAACAACTTGTCTGTCTTGAGGGGATAGCCCCAATGTAAGGCAGGAATTATAGCAGAGGGTACAAGTTCTTGCAGACTTAGCCAAGGAAGTCTTAAAGACTCAGCCTGGCTACTTAGCCAAGTACTTGTTCAGGCAGGGTTTAAAGAAGAAAAGGAATTTTGAAAATATTGAGCAACAAGACTGAAGGCACAGTGGGAATCTTTTTAATAATGAAAAAGGCTTTCTGTGGTAGTTAAATTTTAGAGAGGCAATCAGTTTAAAGGTGCTCAAACAGTTAGCAAATCTTGTCCAGCCCTTTCCCCAAAGGATAATCCTGCTTGATGATGACAACTTGTTGGCCTCTCAATCTACCAAGGATTATGCACAGGCATCCATCCCAAATGATGATTAAAAACTACAGTTGGGATAAAAGGGACTATCCTAGATCAAACCAGAAAGCTGGACTGGAACTAGGAAGACCTGGGTTCAAATATTTCCTCAAACACTTACTAGCTACAGGATCCATAAATTTCTTAATATCTCTCTGGGCCTTGATTTCTTCATCTGTAAAAAGAAGAAGCCAGATTCATCCTCCCAGATCCCTCCATCCTCTAAATCTACAATCCTGACACTATCACCTCCTGAGAAATTGTCTGGACCCTTGGCTCAGTTTGGCACCAGCCTATAGATGACAGCGAGTAGCTAAGTAGGGCCCAAGAAAGCCTAACCAACCCAAGAGATCAATCCAAAAAGGAGGCGAGCTGCAAGCCCTAGTCAATAAAGGTCTCAAAGTCTGCTGAAAAAGAAGCCTCATCTCACTGGCACCATGGCACCTTGGAGGCCGTGGGACCGGATGGGAGGGTGGGAATAAAAGGGGCCATCCTGGTTAATAACCTGACCACCAACAGATTAAGTCTGCCCACACAGTGGGGAGGGTCCATTATGAATTTCAGAGACAGGTTCTCCCAAAGTCTCTGGGGAACTTGTCCATAGTTACAGCATCCTCTAAAGGAACCGCTTATCAACAAGCATTCAATGTCAGGCAGGATGTCAAAGGATATTACAGGATGGAGGGTCAAAATGATCTCGAATAAATCTTCAGCATCTCCCATGAACCCAAATTTCCAGTTGTGATGGGAGGAAGTGACCTGAGGAAAATACACATCCTTTCTTTGATGTAAATGGTAGTCCCCGGAAAAGTGAGAAGTTGTCCTGTTCTGTCCCTGAAGACCCATCAGCAATAGATGGGCCTGGGTTTTAAGGTTCATACAAGAAGGTAAACACCAAAAAAAATTAAAAAGTAAGGAGGGGTAAGGGTGCTAGGTCCTTAGGAATGTCCCTCCCTGCTCTGAGATACAGTGTTCACCTTGTCATTTTGAATGCTTGACTGGCAGGTCACCACAAAATTAAATCAAGCAAAAACACAAGCCTACCTGGCCAGCTAGGGTTTGCAGTGTATCACAGCACAGAGGCATTCCAGGTTTCAAATGGTCCACGATAGGTATTCTGTGCCTAACAGAAGAGGCACAGCATGGTGTAATGGAAAGAACAAGGAACTTGGAATCATAACACCTGGATACAAATTCTGGTTCTAGTATTATCAGCACGACTATGTCTCTCTGAACTCAGTTTTTTAATTGTAAAATGGGAATAATAATAATACTGGTACCATTTACCTCACAAGGTTATTTGTAGCAATAGAAGTACTTTACAGATCTTAAAATGCTAAATAAATGTAAGTTTAAGACTATAATTATTAATAAATAGGTGTCTCAAATCTTCAGCAACACTCCTAGTAATAGCATTAACAAGAGGTGACATTTCTACAATGCTTTAAGGTTCTAAGCTCTCACATCAGTTCCTTCTCCATGGCAGTCAAGTGATTTAAATGGTCAAAGGAGAGAACCACTGGGCAAGAAGGCTGGTGTTGAAGGCTGGACTGGAGGCTCTACATATGCATAGTTTTACTAGACATTTTTTTAAAACAATGTGAACCGTGTGCTTAGGAGTATGATACAAGCCAGGAGAGAGATCATCTCAGGGCTGGCAAGTCTAATGACTAAGGAATAGGGTAAGGTGAGCGTATCTGCCCTTCCCTTCTTTTCAGTGTCAATGGGGAAGGCCCCAGGGTTTCCTTAGATCTCACAAAAATTAGCAACTAAGTCATGATCAGAGAATATAAGTATAAATATATTCTCTCTTCCCTCCTCTTTCCCCCTCCCCCCAACTCCTTTCATTAAAAAGAAGGTAAAACAAGACACATTGGGGGCCTAGAAAAGATTCCAACGACCTACCTGATTAAAGGGAAAATAAAGGGCTTAGTAAACTGTTCTCACTTAGTTTCCAAGATCCCTCTTCTGCTGCCGCTCTATTAGACCTCCCACTGCATCCAGAAGAGGGATGCCTTCAGAAGAACTACTCTCTACCATTCTGCTCTAGTTATCACCCAGAGTCAAGGTACATACAGTTGATAATAAAGGCCTGTAACTTCAGTGATATAGCCATTTAGGAAGGTTCATTTTTCTGGCAAAGCTGAATCCCTAGCCCAAAAGCTTAGCTTTTTTCAATCTACTTGGCAATGGAGAACACCAAAGTGCACTGACCACAGAATGCTTTCTCTGACGGAATTTGTTGGACCTGCCTGGATGGGAAGAAGCCTCCCTCTCAAAGATATAACAGAGGAAGTCCACAAAGAGAGAAAGAGGAATCCTATTCAAAGCAGCTCCTGTACAAAGGTTTAGGATAAGGCCCATTCAACTTTCTGGATGGTCAGGGAAGTTGGGAGTTTGGGAAAAGCAAGAAGGAATTAAATGACTAATCTATGAAGCTTGTCCAAACCATTTCAATAACAGCACAGTCAAGGTAACAAATCTGAGGTCACGAGCACAGAAGCAAGTAGCTGGCACACAGCATAACACACATCTGACTCCTCAGAGTGGTAAATTCTCATAAAAATACACCCTGGTTAGGCAGGTTCATGGACTCCTGGTCAAGGCCTACAGAAAGGGTTCCAAGATACTTCACAACAAGACACAGGCAGCAATAAGAGCACTGACCGGAAGAAGACAGAGTCAGGAGTCTATCTAGCTAAGCAGCACAGGTCAGACAGGAATCATAAGTCTAAGGAAACAAAGGGTCAAATTTTGAGGAAGTCATCTCAGCTAGGAAGAAGCAGTGAGTTACAGATGGTCCAGCCTGGGACGTCAGGGAGTAAGGGGCTTGGCCTCTGCTTCCAGGCACGGGACACCTTTTCTGCTTTGTTTGAGGTGCTTGCTGAGGATAGGAATGGGGAAAGGAGGTCCCCACTGCAGTTAAATGCTGCTTCTAACTGGAGAAAAGAAAAAGGTACCAGAATAACCAGAAAGTCCTTATGAGTGCCTTCATCCTTTCCCAGATCCCACGGTACTCATTACCACTTTACTATAAATTGTCTTGATGATTCCATTCAACATACTTGTAATGTTCCAAAACGAGAGAATCCTCTCTATCTTATAGGAGCTACTTCTGTCTTTCAGAATAAAAACTCTGTAAGGATAGGAATTGTTGATACTTTTGCCTTTGTATGCTCAGCACAGTGCTAAGAGCATAGAAAGTACTGAATTCATACTTTTTCAGTCATTCATTCACTTATTCAGTTTAATCAATCAATAAGCAAGTAGTAAGCCAGGAGATCTTAATCTAGCATCCAAACACCTCCAAGGTGATCTGTGAATACATTTTTTGAGGGAGTTGAATTTGCACAAAAAAAATATTTTGATAGCTATCTTTTAATATAATCAGCTTTTTTGGGGATTCTTATGCACTTTGTTTTTTGTGTATATTTTGAGAAGTGTTCCATAGGGGTCCAGACTGACCAGCAGGAACATAAAGAATCCTCGTATTTAGTTCCTACTACATGCCAAACACTATATTGGTATTATGTATACAAAGACAAAAGTGGCACAGGCTCTGTTCTCAAGGAGTTCCTATTCTAATAGGGATGACAACACACATATATATTTAAGATGATTACAAGGTAATTTTAGGAAGGAATATACTAGAAGATAAGAGATTGGGAAACAACTCCCATTAAAGGTACTATTTGAGCTGGGTGTTTAAAAAAAAAAAAAATAAGAGGAATTCCAAAAGGCAGAGCTAAGTAGGGAGTGTATTCTAGACACGGGACAACTGGTACAAGGCGGAAAAAAGGGAGATAAAGTATCCTATGCAAAGAACAGTTAGTAAGCCATTATGGCTGAACCATGGAGGGCAAAGAGGACAGTAATATACAAGTCTGTGAAAGATATAAAGTCAAAACAATTTGTATTTGACTATAAGAGACAAAAGGAAGCCACAGGAATGGAAGGCAGAGAGGGATTTGATAGGATTAGACTTGAATTTTAGGAAAATCACTGGGGCGGCTGTGTGGAGAATGCTTTGGAGCAGAGAGGCTTGAAATAGGATGTCAATATAGGAGACTATTATGAGACTCTACATGAAAGGTGATAAGGATCTGAATTAGAGAAGAGGCTGTGTGAGTAGAGAAGCTGAGTAGATACAAAAAAAAATATTGTGGCATAAGAATAGAAATAACAACATTTGGTAACTATCTGGATATATAGGATGCCAAACATGATACTGACGGGTGACTGGAAGAATGTTGATATTCTCAACAATTATAGGGAAGCCCAGAAGAGGGTGGGTTTGGGAAAAAGATAAGAGTTATCTTTTGGGAATGTTGAGTTTGATATATTTATGGAAATGTCCAACTGGTAATTAATGATGAAGGAATGGAATTCAGAAAAGAAATGAAGGTTAGATACATAGATTTTAAAGCCATTAGCATAGAGAGAGCATGTGAATCTATGTTCACCAAGAAATCATCAAAAAAGAATACAGAGCTTGGGATGTACCCAGTTAGTGGAAATAAGACAAATGATAGTTCCTTATTTCAAGTTCATATGCTTTGCTCTTCCAATTATAATATAAGCTCTTTGTAGAACTATACTTCTAATTTTTATAGTCCTAATAACCAACCCCCAGATTAAATATGTAATGGGTACCTACTACATATTATGTATGTGGAAGGAGCTTCACAAATTATTGTTTACTGATTTACATTAGCATTAATCCTTGAAAAGACTTAAGAGGCTCAGAAAGTACTATTTTAACTCACCAAAATAGCCCTACCATGAAGTTATCCCGAGTCAATTTTAAATTAAAACTCAAGATATTTTCACCTAGGGTGGTGAATTCACTGGTATAGGGAACTACTGATATGGAAACTACATCAATGCCAATCAATGTAGCTGCCAGGGACATTCATGGAGAGGTTAAGGGACTTGTCTGTACCAGAGAGAGGACTCACACTTGAGTCTCCTTAATGCCAAGGCAGGTCCCTCAACCATTTACAAGCCCTTTTGTCCCTACGAAGGCACAATTAGTATCCTGCTTGGGCAAAAAGCTGGGCACAAGCCTTTGTATTCCATTACCCTCTACCCCTATGATAAAGACAAGCTGATTTCCATAAAAAATGTTACATAATCAGAAGCCTTCATTCAAGGATCATGCAGCAAAGTGCCCCTTCTCCACAGCCCAAACATATACAGCCACAGGCAGAAAAGAACATGGCATTCGTGCTGAGGACACTGTGTCCATATTGACCATAAGCCAGCCAGAAGGGCTTGTGGCATGAGATGTGCCCAGAGGCCCCAAGCTGGGTACCTTAATGACTCTGCCCCAGACTTTTGCATAGGAGGTTCTAATCACTCTAGGAGTCAATCGCTACTTCTTGCCTTCTTTTCAATAATTACCTGCTGTCTTTGTCTGTCCGTTCATTGATAAGAGGAATCCACCGACTTGTTACCTAAAACAAAAGTTTAAATTATTTCAGGATGGTGAAATGCAATGGGGAGAATTACAATGACCGTTCATCTAGCTATCAGGCTGTAAAGTTGGTGGAACACTTCCCATATATTATCTCAATGATGAGATAAGCACTTGACTAGAGAAACAGGGGAGCATATCTGTAGCTTCTTAAATGCCAATTCAATAAGGCTATAAATGAGGTACAATAATAACAGATAATTTTTATATATGGCTTCAACATGTATCATTTCATTTAATATTGTCACAATAATCTTATGATGTGGATGTTTTCATTAATTCCATTTTATAGATGAGAAAACTGAGGCAAAAAGAGGCTAAGTAACTTGCTCAGGATCACATAGCTTGTGAGTTATCTGAAACAGGATTCAAACTCAGACCTTCTTGATTCCAAGTCCAAGATGTTTTCTCACTGTGACACCTAAAGTCCCCAAGTTATAGGGTGGAAGAGCAGGAGAGCTGGCAGCACACACACCTGAGCTCTCAGGGAAGCAATGAGTGGTGAAATGGACACAGGCTAGGTCACAAGATGGCAGAAACACTGAAATAAGCAAGTGGCTCTATGGAAGCTAAACCCTTGAAAATGAGGCTCCTGTCTAGAAACCTATTAAACAATACAGTACACTGCCAACGATAATACATAGACAACAGTATTGTTCAACTTTTCTTTCTTTTAGTCAAAGAATCCATGGAAGAGAAGGGAGAAATTCCATCAATGAGGCCTCTAAAATCCTAATTTAGGATTTGTGAATGAAAGTCCTATTTAATCAAATCCAGGTCACAGCCCAATGTTCACCAAACACATTATACACACATACCTTACCTTATCAATAGAATGCTTGTTGTTAACAGCATATACTATGCAGATAACATTTGCCTAGGAGAAAAATGAACATATTAATAATCTTTTTAAAATTAAAACAAAAATGTAAATAGCAACAGCTCTATACTCTAATGCAATAAGGCTAATGGAGAGAAAAGTAAAAAACACCAGCTTTGAAATGTGGTAGAAACCTTAGGTTCATATTGATATGAGGGGATGATGAAGTGCTTAAAGGCTCAGTCAAATACAGATATATCATTACCACATATTAAAGTGAGCTATCACAATGAAGAACTAGGAGGGAAAGATTGGGAACAGAAGAGCAAAGTAAGGAAGACAGGACCACTGACCCAAGGCAGTACTGACCCTCCCCACAAACATACACAAATCCCAGCATATATCTCAGTGCATCCCCTGACTTACCTGGGAGATCTCATGATGAAGCTGTTCATCACTCTGTTCTGCTTCTACAAGTGACAGAGATGTTAACTTCCATGGAAAAAAATGAATGGTGAATGTTTTATTCTTTTTTATTAGCACTACTGAGCATGCCAAACTGCATGATTCCAGTATATCAATACATGGTATTAGACTAGGAAATGAACAACAGGACAGAGAAGGCTAGGGAAAGCCAGGGCAGTGAATTCGCTCATACAGATGGATTGGCAAATATTATTAAGTAGAGGGCCAACGTGTCACATTCAAGGAAAGCAGCAAAAGTAAGTGGATATTATAGTTCTAAATAAACAAACTGTCCAGGGTACAAGGAACAATGTTCTGGGCAATCAGAAGAAAGAATGAAGCCTTGTAGTGACAAAGATTCTAGGCAACAAGGTGCACCCTTCTTATATCCTCTCTGGGGTCAGAACTGGTATCCAAACATTTGTTCAGTGATCTCTGAAGTCTATCCCAAAGGAATATGGACAGATGGAGGCTGCAAGGAGTAGTAAATAAGTAGACCTAGATTCTTCACACCTGGATATGGGAAGCTCTTAGGTCAAATCATTGTCCCACTTGACGTAAAAAGACTTAAGAAAAAGCCAGTGCGCAAAAGAGTATTTCTTTTGCTCAACACCAGTACAAGGGTTCCAACTGTATTTTAAATATTCTTCTCAGCCCTATTCTCAGGAAGTTTCCTTTTTTTCTCTCCTAGTTTGGACCTCTGATTTCATCAATGTAAAAAACTGATTTAGAACCTCCAATGGCAGATTGGCCATTTGTCAATAACTTAGTCTTTGGGAGCTTCTTGAGACACAGAGCAAGTAAGTTACTTGGCTGTGGTCACAAAAGTAGCAGCTCTTGAATCCAGAGTTTCTCAACTCCCCAGGGTAGCCCTCTATTCAAAAGACTATGCTGCATCTTAATTTTTACATACTGAATTAATCATAGGAGCTTTCAACTAGTGCCACAGACAAAGACAAGAGACCCTAGAGACCACAGTCCTGCCCTTTCATTTTATGTCCTCTTCAGAAAACCAGAGAGGGAACAAGTATAATTCTAGAATTCCACACACTAATATAACAGATTTTAGAGTGGGAATGAGCCTTTGAATGTATCCTGTCCAAACTCTTTATATTAAAGAAAAAGAAACCCAGACCCAAATAGATTAATTTGGCCAAGATCATACAGAAAGTAAGAAGCAGACACAAAATTAAAACCCAGGTCTCCAAATCCAGTTTTCATTCCCCATAAACATAAAGCGATCCAAATAACTTTTCATTAACTTTATCTTCAGCATATTTGCTGTAAGACTGTTTGCACAGAAAAAATCCATCACATCAACCTTCTCTCTGAACCTGTTACAGACTAATCGATTTCAAAGTTCTAGGCTCAGGATTAAAAAACTGTTTCTTCTACTGTCAATCCACTCAACTCCTTAGTACTCCTCCACTGGGGGGAGGGAGGAAAAGAGGGAGGAGAGAGACATATGAATCCCAGAGATACAAAATAAAGTTGTTAAAAAGAGTTTTGGTAAATGAATGTAAGTGATTTTAAGAATGTTACTGTCCTAACACAGGCACAGAAGTGGTTCTTAAGCATGAGAACCAGCCCAAAGGCAAGTGTCAAAATGACTAAAAGGGAGCAGTGACATACACAAAATTTCAGATAAAAATGCAAACATGATTTTAAGTTGGTCCAAATACTATAGTGTCCATTGGGAAGCAGAATGACAAAATAACGAATTCCAAACCAAGGCTCAACCTGGCATTCATCATATACAATAACACAAAGTACAACAAACTTGGGACTTCATTTTATAAATATCCTAAATAAACTTAGCTAAAATCTTAACTTGAACTTTAAAGTGGCCCTTCCTTACTGTCCTTCAAATTGACAAATGATTTAGGTCAGAGGATCATCTGTTTTTAGAAGGCAGGGACCTTGCCCAGAGCCTCTGACAGCACTCCCTTCATTAGTTGCTCAGTTAGTGCTAGTGTACAGAAGAAAAACAGTCTTACTGATAGCAGATTCATTACCTGAGTAATCGACTATGTGTGTTGGAACTCTCTCAGGCGTAACATCAGCTGGAATGGTTATTTCTTCTGCCCGTGGAGGAACCTTAATTTGCAGACAAACATTGAAAAGGAAAATACTTCAGAGAAAAACAATCAAAACCCACTTATCAATGCTGGGATCTGTTCACCTGTTTTACAAGTATTTCCAATAGACAACATCACAGGTGCATTTTCAAAGAGTCACTGAACCACACACAGAGTTAGAGCTGGAAGGGACCCTGGGACCATCAATGCCAATTCTCTCCTTTACACTTGAGGAAAAACTAGGAAGGGAGATTTACCTGGGGTCACTGCTTGATACTAGGCTTCTCTAGAGATTCAAATCGACATAAGATGCACTTAGCAAAATGTGCACTTTTTATAAAGATTGCATTTCCATTTATGATATGTATATATAATAAGAACATGTCTTAGGATGCCACTTATGAATATGGATTATTATGAGAACCGTGAAGCTCTTTATTTTATTACACATATAAAGGGTTACGCTGATGTAAGGAATCCCCAAAATGAGCTCTGGATAGGCTTGTATACTCTCAAACCATATTATATGCTCAAAGACTCAGTTAGTTTATGCTCTCACAATTAAGTCCATCAATTTAACTTAAAAATATGTAAATCTTTTTTTTTTGTTTGTTTGTTTTTTTACTTACAACTAATAAGTGCTCCCATATATCATATCATTTTCAGTTACTAAAATTCCAAATGTGAATACTGTCTTGCTAGGTTAAATCACCTCAAAGTTCACACACCTAACTATACCCAAAGGGCCATAAAACCCTGCCTACCCTATAACCTAGCAATACCCCTACTGGGTCTGTATCCTAAAAGAGATTTCCTCCCGCCTCAAAAAAAAAAAAAAAAAAAAAAAAATAAGGAAAAGGACCCATGTAGAAAAAAATATTTATAGCAGGACTGTTCTGGAGGCAAAGAACTGGAAATTGAGGAGATGCTCCTCAAGCAGGGAATGGCTGAATAAACCATGGCGTGTGTTTGATAATGATATGTGATAATGATGGAATACTATTGTGCTATAAGAAATGAGGAACAAGATGCTCTCAGAAAAACCTGGAAAGACTTTATGACCTAGTGCAAAGTGACAAGTACTGTGTATAAAACAGCAATACCATAAGATGGTCAGCTGTGAACGACCTAGCTATTCTCAGCAATACAGTGATCCAAGACAACTCTGAAGGATTTAACGATGAAAAACGGTGTCTAAATACAGATTGAAACATTTTTTTAAACTTTTCAGGAGAGTTTTTCTTTGATCTATGATTTCCTTTATAACATGACCATTATGTAAATGTTTTGCATGACTACACATGTATAATCTGTATCAAATTGCTTGTCTTCTCAATGAGAGGAGGTGGGAAGGGATGAAGGGAGAGATTTGGAACTCAAAGTTTTAAAAATGAATGTCAAAAATTGTTTTTATATGTAAGTGAAGGAAAAATGACAATTTTTTAAAAAGGCATTCACACACTAGATATTTCATCAAGCAATGGGACTGTTGCTGAGAGAAACATGAAAATGCAGCTCATGACTCAATAGTCATACCTCATATGACTTTTAGTATTATAAAAAGCAACAAAATAAAACTCAAATTTTAAAATAAAAGCTCCCTGCTCAACTTACTAATGAAGATGCCTCACATTATATTCTGATTCAAAAAAGTGCACATTACAGCAGGTGTAACTGAAACGTGTCGTGGATTCTAAGGGGCTTAGAGAACCACGATAACACTGCAGAATCACACTCCTACTCAGCTTCTTTCACTTCCCTGAGCCACACAAGACTTTGGTTGGAGGTATTAGAGACAAGAAACTAAATTTAAACAACTACACACTATAGAGCCCTCTTCTCATAGTGTGGAGGCAACACTGAATTTTCAAAGGCTAAACCAGAAATATTCAGATCTAGCAATGGGTTGTACTGTGTATCAAGAAAGGCCCAACACACAGTTAAGTGAGGCACACAACCAAATAGGTGTTTATCAATGATGGACTTTTTGGCCATAATAATTCATGAAAACTTTCTATTAAGATGTGGAGAAGTTGAGATCTGTGTCAATAAATGCGGTATCTACAATGATTAAGTCACAGACTTCTTAAGGGGAAAAAAAAAAAATATATATATATATATATATATATATACATATATATATACAAATCATCAATATCACTACCTCCTACATTTGTTTTCATATTTAATTTTCTAACATTTCTACAGGCATTATTTCATCTGATTTTTACCATAACTTAGTGAGGTAGGCAAAACAGGTATTAATATTCTCATTTGACAAATAGAGAAACTGAGGCTTAGAAGATTTTAAGTGTCCTACTCAAAATCTTACACCCAGAAACAAGGGCTGTACTAAAAGTTACAACACTTTGAAGATAACCATCTATGGGTTAATATCACTCTTAAAAAACATATCATACTGCTCAAAATGAAATAAACCAAAGTAAAAAAAAAAATCAATATATACTTCATTTTACCTCAACCTGGATAAAGTCTGAGCAAAATTTAATCTCAGTAGAAATAAGATCTTACAAAAAAAAAATCAGGATGCTTTACCTCTTCTGGGAATTCTTCACTAACCAGAGACATGATCAGCGATGTCTTCCCAACTCTGGCTGTGAAAAGAAAAAAATCCTTATTTGAATATAACATTTTAAGTGCTACAAGGAATAAAGTGAAGCAATAACACTTTAAGAGTATTAATTCTGTAGAATTCCAAAATTCTAGAAATTCCTCTATCACACCTCTTCTTCCCTTCTTCTCCTAATGTCTGTTCTTTACCCTGTTCATGATCCATGGTCCTTTAACTTCTCCCTATACTTCCAGTCTACATTTACCTTCCTCTGATTTCACCTCCCTTCCTGCCTTATCTTAATTGAGAGGCTCTTCCAAGCCCTGTCCAGCACCTGGGGGCTTCCATTTTATATCAGAAAATGACTGATGGACTTAATGATTTTATCTGTGTTTTCTACACTTCTTTGCTCCATTAAATATTTCATCTAGCACATCTCTTCATTGCTCCTTTCTATTGACTCCTCCTCAACCTACTCAAGTCCCCCTTTTCCCTGAAAAACAAAACAAAAAATACCTTCTCCTTGACTTTACTTTCCCTGTAATTATCATCCTCACTTCACTTACTGTTCACTTCTAGAAAAGGATATATACTCACTGCCTATGCTTGCTGTCTCCAATTCCTCAGCATCTCCTTGCCACTGACCTGCTTAACCTGGCATCATCTTCCTTAGCATGGGACACTGTACTACTTAGTTTCTACTTCATGAGACTCTCCCTCTCTTGACCTCTACACCCCAGCACTTCCAGGCCTTCACAGCTCTGTCCCTTTCGCTGGCCCCTCTTCTTCCTTCTTGCTCCACTGTATCCCCCAAGTTTCTGGCTTAACTCTCTTCTTTTTTCACTCTATAATCTCTTTTCATGATTTCATTTTCTCATGGCTTCAGCTGTTAAATAGTTCCATTTCTGCCTGAAACTTCTATCAGAGCTTCAGTCCTATTATCTCTCACTGCCTGCTGTGTGCTTCTACAAGAATATCCCTTTGGAACACCCAACACTAAACTCCTCTGCTTCTCCCCAAAATCTGTCCTCCTCTCAGTCATCCAGACTAATAACTTCACAACTGTTTTTGATGCTTCCCTGTTCCTAATTCCACAGAATTAAAGAACTTGGGCTGGAAAATAAATTAGAAGGTATTTATCTAATCTACCTCCTCTATTTTACAGATGAGGAAACTGAGACCCAGAGAGATGAAAGGAATTGGATTAGATTTCCTTGTATAGTTGTCAATAGCCTCCCAGTCTCAGCTGATATCTCTGGAATTTCTAGATCTACTACTTCATTATCCATTCCCAGTCACAGCAGTAATCCTTTAGGTTTTTACCTCTTCTCACTTAAACTATTTTAATAGCTTCCTATTCAACCTTACTACATCTAGGAAAAGAAAAGTTCTTTAAATCATCTACAATACAACTCAGCAGATTATATCACTTCTCTTTTCTACATGTAACTCCCTACAGCCTTCCAAATAAAGTATCATCTCCTGATCCTGGCATTCAAGGCCTTCTACTCTCACCCTAGTATAGTTTTCCAGACTGAACTAGCACCTATTCCCATATTCTGCATCCCAAACAAAGTGGATTATCCTGCATCCTCGTTCTTTCTGTTGCCTCTATCACCCTATTCAGTATGAGTTCCTCTCTAATTTCTATCTGTGGAGGTCCCTCCCTTTCTTCAAGGGCCAACAAAGATGCCAATCTCTCCATAATTTCTTAACCCCACTTCCATCCAACCTCCAGGTAAAAGTGATATCTTTCACTCCTGAAATCTCTCATTGCTCTTTGCCCAGACTTCTTCTTTGCATTTCTCTTGAAATTCCTTTGTATCTTAGTTATTTGCATGCACATTTTCCTCTTCCCTGACTATAAAGCTTCTTGAAAAGTGGGCCTAAACACATGCACCTATTTTTATACCAGTCCCTTAAACAAAGAATGTGCTAAATATTTGCTGGCTTGCAAGGGAGAAAAAAAAAGAATCAAAATTACCACTGAAATCTATGATACACTATTAAAATCTATTAAGCAATTAAGAATAACTGAGTATTTTTTAAAACTAGGAAACAAGGGGAAAGTCAGTAGATCAATTTAATTCAACATTTATTAAGTACCTAAGTTTGTTGAGCAATATGTTAGACTCTAAACTAAATAAGAAAGTGATAAGAAAAAGGATCAGACTTAGATCTGAAAGAGACCAGAGAAAGCTTCTAATTTCTCTAGTTCAACTCCATTTTACAGATGAGGGAAACCAAGGTTCGGGGAGGTTACACAAAGCAATCATCACAACACAGCTAGTGTTATTAGCAGGATTTGGATTCAAGACTATAGACAGAACTCTATTCACCTTTGTGACATTGCCTCATCATGGTGGTATCTTTACATTTTACAGAGGCAGGATATCAACAGAAGCATTTAAGTGCCTGGGTACACAGGTACCAGGCAGTGTCTCATTTACAAAAAAACAAAATAGCAAATATGATGAATGTATAAGCAAATATTATCTGATGAATAAACAATCATTTCTAACTAGAATAATCAGGAAAAGCTTTACAAAAGAAGAGAATTAAATATGAAAAAAAAATTCTCAATAATTGAAAAAACTCTTTATGATGGAAATTAGAAAGAAAATCTCCTACAAGTCAGAATCTCAGTTGAAAATGTGTGCCATTATTTGGAGCTATGCTCAAAAAGTTATCAAACTATGCATACCTTTGACCCAGCAGTGTTTCTATTGGGCTTATATCCCAAAGAAATCATAAAAGAAGGAAAGGACCCCACATGTGCAAGAATGTTTGTGGCAGCCCTTTTTGTAGTGGCTAGAAACTGGAAATTGAATGGATGCCCATCAATTGGAGAGTGGCTGAATAAATTATGGTATATGAATGTTATGAAATATTATTGCTCTGTAAGAAATGACCAGCAGGGCGATTTCAGAGAGGCCTGGCGAGACTTGCATGAACTGATGCTCAGTGAAGTGAGCAGAACCAGGAGATCATTATACATGGCAACAATAATACTATATGAGGATCAGTTCTAATGGACATGACTCTCTTCAACAATGAAATGCTTCAAACCAGTTCCAATTGTTCAGTGAAGAGAGCCATATACACCCAGAGAGAGGGATGTGCAATGTGGACCACAACATAACATTTTCATATTCTCTACTGAGGTTTGCTTGCATTGTATTTCCTTTATCCGATTATTCTTTCTTGTAGATACGATTTCTCCTGCACAAAAAATGATGCAATAACTATACATATAATCGATTTCTTAAGTATTCTAACATAGTTATCATGTAGTGGATATCCTGCCATCTAGAGAAAGGGTGGGGAGTAGGGGGGAAAAATTTGTAACAGAAAGCTTTGTAAGGGTTAATGTTTAGGAATTACCCATACATATGTTTTGCAAATTAAAAAAAATTAAAAAAAAAAGAAAAAGAAAATGTGTGCCATTTAGTTTTCTGAACATATGATTGCTGTAACTAAAAATGAAATACCTTATGAAAGGTCTTGATACAGGAGAATCAGACGCTGAGGAATGCAGTAGTAATTATGCTCAGTTTCCTGTTTTACCATGAGCAGTATCTCTCCCCCCACCCACCCAGTAGAAAGCAAGCTCCTTGAAGGCAAAGACTGCTTCCTTTTTGCCATTGCAAGCCCAGCACAGCAACAACAATCAGAGAGAAGATTCTTAAAGTCTTTTGCCTGAATCAATTCTACTATTTAGTCAAGATATGTGATTTCACTTGGAGGAATTCCCTCTTTAGAGACAGCTATCTGTCTGGTCAGTACATACTCTTAGAGCCACTGGCACCCTTTTTGAGAAAGCAAAGAACTAGAAATAAAGCAAACTTACATCTCCTGGAGAATGGTTAAACAACTTTGAAACAAAAATGGAATGGAATGACCAAAAAGATTTCAGAAAGAATGGGAAGAAGACTTTTGTGACATGACACATAGAAGTAAACAAAACACAAACATAATGTAAAACAATAACATAAAACACCATGACAAGGTAAAATGAAAAGAGGGGGGAAAGGAAATTGAATGCTGGGTAATATAAGTGATTAAACTTGGTCCCAGAGGAGAGAAAATTCACCTCCATCTCTTCTTAAAAGGCAAAGGACCATGCTTGTGCATATACCATTAGTCACAAACTGATAAGGTTAGTTTTAATGAATTTTCTAAAAAATACTTATTACAAATGATAATCTGCAGTGGGAAGTGGTATTAGCTAAATGTGGAAACAAAGGTGATGTCAAAATAAGATTTTTACAAGTTTCTGGGGTCCCTTTTGTGGAGCTGAGAGGTTCACAAACAAATGATGTCAATAAAAACTTATTTCTAAAAAAAAGTTGTTAAGGCATTATTGAAATTTGCCCATGGTCACATAGCTAATATTTATCAGAGATAATGTTTGATCACAGGTTTCCCTGATTCCTTCCCTTTTTCTATCCTTCTGGTTACATGACTGGATTTTTCAATTTCCACACAAATATTTGTCAACCAATAGCAAGAGACCAAGAACTTCCATCAATGGGTCAGCTATAGTCCTAAGCTCCATTTCCTTTGATTACAGATCTCCTGCAATTCAAAAGATGTGTTCATAGGACTGCTGTGAATAGCCAGAAGCTCTAATGTTTGGGGAAAAAAACAAAAAAACAAAAAAAATAAATAAATAAAAAATGCAATACTTCTCAAGAGTGGCTAATTAGTGAAATTAGTAATAAGTACTTCAAATAATAAATAATCCAATACCTACTGTCTAACTAAATAAAAATAACATACAAATCTCTGTCTTTTTCCCCCTTTCTTCTCTCTCTTCCTCTTCTCAACCTTCTCCTGGTTTATGTTCTTGTTCATTGAGTTCTTTTTGGTTCTCACAGCACTTGAGATGCTATGGAATCAGACTACCCATTCAACAAAAGTGCCTATGGAAGGAAAGTAGGTGTCAAAGCAGGAAAGTGGAGAAAATGAAAAAGAGCATTATAGATTTCCTTCTCCAGTCTCCCCCATCCCACCCATCATCATCTCTACAGTTTTGGCTTCTTCGGTTTGCTAAAATTGTAGAGTATGGTAGCCCTGAGTCTGGACAGCTGCTACAGAATACTTTTTATGGCAAGTTAGAATCCATTTGATAGAGTAACAGTTTCAACTGTGAATGACCTCCCTCTTTCCCTTATCTGTATGTAACTACCCAGATCAGAAGTTTCATTCACTGGCTCAGAGCAGAGAGGCCTTCTTTATCTAATTCACTGTGAGGTACTACTGATTTAATTATAATTCTAGGGACAAGAAGTGGGTTGTTTGTATTAAAACTACTTTACAAGAACTAAGATCATATAGATCACAACAGGCACAGTAAACAAGAATATAATGGAAATACTTCATTAAGGCTGACACTTTTCCTTTTCTCTCTTCCTTTACTCTCTTACTGCTGGGCTTAGAGTCAGATCATTTTCTTGAGTTCAAATCTAGCCTCAGACACCTACTAGCTGTGTGACCCTGAGCAAGTCATTTAATCCTGCTGGCTTTAGTTTCCTTATCTGTAAAATAATCTGGAGAAGGAAATGGAAAACCACTCTAGTGTCTTTGCCGAATAAACCCCAAATGGAATCATGAACAGTCAGATGCTACTGAAACTACTAAACTTTCAACTGAGTACTATGAAGACCTGATGTATATTAATATTATTTATACTTATTGAAAATTTCTCAGATTCTTAATTTTTGAAAAAAAAAATTAAATGTTACCAGTTCAACTCTCCACTGTTTTCATCTCTGGAGTCCCTTTACTATTTTGTCCTACCAAACCCCAGCCTTTGATTACTTTCATCATCCCACTGCCTTCTTTCCTATTTATATGTTGCTTTCCAAATTTGAAGAAAATCAGGAAAATGTCCTGACTGAATCCATTATAAACTTACATGATCTAAGCTTATTATTTAAGTATATTACATAATCTAAATTAGACCTTCAATAAAATAAGACAATCCTTTTACACCTCCTTAATCAATTCACTATTCCATTCACCTCAGGTTTTCAGTATCTTAAACTTCCTATAGCTTCTCCTCCCTCATCTTCTCAATTGAGAATCCTATCTCATATTTCAATGAAAAAATTGATGCCATTTTCCCAGAGCTTCTTCACTGCTCTTCCTTTCAGCACCACTCACACATTCTGCTACTATTTCCCCCTTCACCCTTTTTCCCCAGAGCTGGCCCTTCTTGACAAGTAAAACCCACTACATATTTAAGAGATTCATTCCACCTCATCTTCTCCAGCAGATTGCCCCCACCATTATGCTATTCTTTCAATAATCTTCAACCTCTTCTTCCTGTTTCTTTCATGCCTATAAACAGTTTCATCTCCTCCATCTTCAAAATATCCCCACTTGAATATCCCATCCTCACTAATTATTATCTTATATCATCTCTCCTCCCATCCATCCACACCGAGTGATTTCTTGAGGTCATCTACAATCAGCTTCCATTTGCTTTCCTCTCACTCTCTTTTTTATAGTCTGGTTTCCAATTTGATTATTTAACCAAAACTACTGCTGTCTACAAAGTTATAAACTTTCTCAATTCTCATCTTTCTTGATGTTCTGCAGTTTCTGATACTGTCAATCACCCTCTTCAAGATCCTATTCTTTCTGGGTTTTCAGAACACTACTCTCTCCTAGTTCTTCTTCTACCCTACTGGTAGACTCCTTTGCTAGACCTTCAGCCGAGTAACACCCCCTAAACATGGGTGCCCCCAAAAGTTCTTTCTTGGGC
Organism: Myrmecobius fasciatus; assembly: GCA_023553655.1. Lineage (NCBI taxonomy): Eukaryota > Metazoa > Chordata > Mammalia > Dasyuromorphia > Myrmecobiidae > Myrmecobius > Myrmecobius fasciatus. The sequence continues at coordinate 696,500 of JAJPUD010000330.1, read as the reverse complement.
TCTCTTCTCTATTAATACTATTTTCCTTAATGATTTCATTACTCTCATGGATTCAATTAAAGTCTCTATAAAGATGATTCTCGGATCTATTTACCAAGTTCTAACCCCTCTCCAGACTTCCAGTCTCATATCTTCAAATACCTAAAGAACATTATAAATTGGTTGTCCTGTAGACATCAACAGTCAAAAATCATTATCTTTCCTACCCAAAATGTTCATTCTTCCTAACTTTCCTATTACTGTCAACCTCTACTCCTCACTCTCACCCCCCATAGCCAACCAGTTACCAAGGTCAATACCTTTGTAATACCTCTCCTGTATATTACCTTCTCTCCACTGACACTGTCACCACTCTGCAACAAGCCTTTATCACTTTTTGCCTAAACTACTATAATATCCTACTAATTGGTCTCCCTGCTTCAAGTCTCTCCCCACTTTAGGCCATCTTTCACTCAGTAGTCAAATCGATTTTCCAAAATCATTAGGTTTATCACATTCCTTACTAAATAAACTCTGGTAACTCCCTATCTTTGATTAGCTTTTAAAGCCCTTCATTAACCTAACCCCTTTCTACCTTTCCAGTTTTCTTACACTTTAGTCCTCCTCTCCATATACTCTGTGATTCAATGACACAGGCCTTGTTGATGCTAATTGAATAAGATGTCCCATCTCCTCACTTGCAGCATTTTCAATGGCTGACTTCAGGCCTGAAATTCTCATTACTACTTCCTGGTTTCCCTTAAGTCCCAGTTAGTTTCATCATCTTCAAGTTTTTTCTAACCTTCTCTAACCTTAGTGTCTTCCCACTCAAATGATATCCAACTGATTCTGTATATATTCTGTGTGTACATATTTGTTTCCAAGTTGTCTCCCCCAACAGCCTTTAAAGCATAAACTGTTGCTTTTTCTTTCTATCTCCACCACACAGCACAGTGCCTAATACATAGTAAGCTCTTGGAGAACTGTGCTACACTGTTTGATATACTGTCCACATGCAGCTTTTCCTGCATCTGTCTCTATTACTACCCTTTCTTCTTTTCTACCCCTTTACTGGTACCCACCTGGCAGGCAGCACGACAAAGAAGAGTACTATGACCTCGGCCATCTATCTTATCATAGGATCACAGATCTAGAGCTGGGGCTCCAAAGAAGTCCTCACTTTGCAGATAAGGGACAGAAGCTCCAAAAACTTAAATGGCTTGCCCAAGGTCACAGAGGTTTCACATTCTCAGGGCAGCCTTTCTTCAGTGGCCTACAATTCTCAATATGACTTCGGACAAGCCACAATCTCCTGGGTGTCAGTGGGAACAAAATTGCCACAAAGGCCCCAGAGGGAATCAAATCTATGATTCACATTCCTGTGATGCTGAAATGACCTGAAGGAACAATGGGAATACCAGCTCTATGTAAACTAAGAAAAATTCATGTTGGACCAAAACTCATACCAAGACCATCATAGAGACTACAAAGCATTTCTTCAGAACTAACTTTTCTTGGAAACAACTGAAGAATGGCTTAACTGCAGTCCCTGAATGTGACAGAAGCATCATGGAGCCATAAGCGATTCAGACAGAGAAGCAAGAGAAAACTTATGAACAATGAATAAGCAGAGGCAAGAAAACAAAATGCAAACTGACAATAATAACAAAAGAAAAAACAAACAGCTGGATGCTGTACAATTATAATGAACAAGCTTAGTCTCAGAGAAGAGATAAGAAAATTCATTTCTTTTTCTTCTTTATAGAAGTGAAGAACTACAGGTATAGAATATTGACTGTACCATTACAGTTAATTTGTTGGAAGACTTTTGTTGTTGGGTTTTTTTTTTCCTTTTAAAGAAAATGTTAAAAGGGATGACTCACTGGGTAAATGAGGGGAATGATGATGTATTTTGAAATAAAGGTGATGTCAAAACTTAATCAAAATATATTTTTAAAACAACTGTTATAATCTTATTTTAAAAGAGCACCTGTTTCTATAAAACTCCGAAGGTCTAAAGCCTTCAGCCAACTCAATCTGCCCTTCGTGTCAGCATTAGACCTAGTATCCTCTAATCCCACAGGCCCATCTGTGGGAGAGGATGATGCCTCCAGATGATTATTTCAGTTTCAGTGATCCCAGAATCTGCTCCAACTGTGCAACTGATGCAATTTACAGAAGCTTTTGAAGTACAGATAAATTATTTATTAGATGTAATGCATAAGAGAAAATACTGCTCTCATTTAAAAATGCAAAATTCACATACCTCTTAAAAGCCATCAAAAAAAGCCATCAACCATTTTACCAAATTACATAGGCTCTGAAACTTACAATATTACCAATAGGTCTTCTGCCAAAATGAAACTAATGTACTATAATTAGCTATGAGATTCCCCAAGGGATTGTCTTGAGGTGTCTTCACAGCACATTAGTACATTCATTTGTGAATTTCCATACTATCCCTATTATAATGGGTCCTAGCAGTTAGCAGTAGGAGGAAGTAGGTTACAAGACCCATAATACTGCTAAGTCCTGATTAGTGAGAATAATAAGTTCTTAAGGTGGTTGCATGTATTTGAATTCTCACTATTCCAAGATAAGATTATTTAAACATATGAAAATTAGTGTGATCCCAATGGAACTATGTAGCACAAATTCAAATAACGCAATCACTTTAGGGAATTCATTATTTACACCAATCAAGATCTGACTATAGATATACCAGTGAGATCCCAGGTATATTGACAGTTTGAATAGCAAAAAGTCATAACTAACAGGTCAATTAGTATAAGAAAGAGCAACCGAATATAAGTCTAGATGGGAATACAAATCATTGTCATGGCTTGCATGAACTGATGCTCAGTCAAGTGAGCAGAACCAGGAGATCATTATACACGGCAACAACAATACTATATGAGGATCAGTTCTAATGGACATGACTCTCTTCAACAATGAAATGCTTCAAACCAGTTCCAATTGTTCAGTGAAGAAAGTCATATACACCCAGAGAGAGGGATGTGCAATGTGGACCACAACATAACATTTTCATGTTCTCTACTGAGGTTTGCTTGCATTGTATTTCCTTTATCCGATTATTCTTTCTTGTAGATACGATCTCTCCTGCACAAAAAAATGATGCAATAACTATACATATATTCGATTTCTTAAGTATTTAACATAATTATCATGTAGTGGATATCCTGCCATCTAGGGAAGGGGTGGGGAGTAGGGGGGAAAAATTTGTAACAGAAAGCTTTGTAAGGGTTAATGTTTAGGATTTACCCATACATATGTTTTGCAAATAAGAAGTATTAATAAATGGAAAACAAAACAAAACAAAACAAATCATTGTCATGGGAGTCCACATAAGCATTAAAGGATATGATAAGCAGGCTTCTGAATAGACAAACCTATCAGATTCCAAATCAAGAGAGATGAGAAAAGAACAAGATCAAAATGAGTGGTGCTGCTGAATAGTTTTATGACTGCTTATCTCAGGGAATTATAGGTTGACCATGACCAACTGGGGAGAAGTAAAGAACTTAAGGGACCAGTTATTTTTAATAATAGCAGCAGAAGGGTTAAGTCTTTCAGAAACTTTTTAATGTGCCTTTCTTCCTTCATAGACTGTTGATAATCTATTTTGGAGTCCTCAGTTTTTGTGATAAGCCTAGTTTGTATTTTTGTAAAAAACGAGTTTCTGCTACAAAATAAACTTTTGTTCTATAATCTCCTAATAAAATTAGAGCAATTAAATATCACTTCTCTAGTGCTTACTATATTGTCAGGTACTATTCTGGGCCCTGGGGATACAAGGACAAAAATGAAAACAATCCCTGCTAGCAAAAAGCATACATTCTGAGGAGACAATATATCTAAACATATCTATATATAGAATAACAAGATAACTTAGGAGGGGCACTAACAGTTGGAGAAATCAGGAAAGGCTTCACTTAAAACGTGGTACTTGACTCTCCTCCTCCTTCAGAGGTAAGGAGAAATTCAACTCTGAATATTACTACTGCAAAGGCAGGAAATGCCTCAGAAACAGGCATTTAAGTGGATCACTGGAAAGGATAAGGAATAGGGAAATAATTACTAACAGGAGGGAAAAGTAGGTCGGGGCCAAGTTGTGAGTTACTTTATAAGCAAAAAAGAGCATTTTTTATTTTATCTTGGAAGATAAAGGGAGGAACTGGAGTTTATTGAGTCAGGGAGCTACCTAATCAGACCTTAGCAGCTCTGAACGAAGGTGGTAGTTGTCTGACTAGGGAGAAAGGAATGGATGTGAGAGATGTGGTAGAAATAGAAATGGAAAAATCTGGTAACTGAGGACAAGTGAGGGAGAATGAAGAGTTGGTAACAGAAATATGTATGAATTTTCTTAGAATTAGGGATCAAAACTAAGTCTCCATAAATTATATTTCTGGTCATTCTGAATGACACAGCTGTAATAAACTGTCTTTGGCAGGGCAATTAAAAAAAAAAAAAAAACTTCGTAAGGGGAGTTTCTCTGGAAGGGGGAGAGGAAAGGATGTTCAATTGTTTTTCAGGCAAGTCCTTTTTGGAAATTTCCTTGGCAAAGATACTGCAGTGATCCAACATTTCCTTCTCTAGCTCATTTAAGAGATGAGGAAACTGAGATAAACAAGGATAAGTGACTTTCCTAAGTGACTTTCCTAGCATTACCAGCTAGTGTCTGAGGTCAGATGTGAGCTCACAAAGATAAACCTTCCTTCGTCCAGGTTCAGTGTTCTATCCATTGGACCAATTAGCTGCTCCAGGAGGAAGGATATTTAGAGAAATTCTAGCCTTGTGAAAAGTTTTGTTTTGTTTTGTTTTTTAAAGGAAGTTATTTATGTTATAGAATGTTTAGTAATCTATAATATATAAAAAAACAAAAACAAAAATCACCTGAGATTCAACACGTGTTTTTCTCCTGCCTTTATTACCTTTGCAGTTATGAATATTATAAAAAAAGATTTAAAATCAAACAATACTTTATAATTCTCACTATTCAAAGATATTTAAATATATGGAAATTAGTGGGATCACAATGGAACTATGTAGCACAAATTCAAATAACACAATCACTTTAGGGAATTCATTATCTACACCAATCAAGATCTGCCTAAGTTATACCAGTGAGATCCCAGGTATGTTAACAGTTTGAATAGCAATTTTATAGCTATATTTTAATTCTCTAAACCAACAGTTCTTCAAGTGTGATTTAGGGACTCATGGAAGTCCCCAAAACCCTATCCTTTCCCAACTACATGTGTATAAGCCTGAATTTTCTTCATATACTTCAACCAAACCAATATAACACGAGATTGAATGCAGAAGCAGATAAGAGAATCCAGCTTTTTTTTTTTTTTAATTAAACTAGACAAAGAGATTTGCAAAAATTTGTAAAATGTCATTCTTCTCACTGAATTTTTTTGGGGGGAAATAGTAATTTTTCATAAAAATATGTTATTTACATTAATATGTAATATGTTTATTATTGTTGTTTTAAATAGATGTTCTGAATGTCAGTTTTAAATTAAAATACAATAAATACAGATATAACCAACACAAAAGTTCTTTGAGGTTCTCAATAACTTTTAGAAGTATATAGGGAATAGATACGATTTGTCTTGCACAGCAAGATAAGTGTGGAAATATGTATACATATATTCAATTTGTCAAGTATTTTAACATAATTAACATGCAGTGGACTTCCTGCCATCTAGAGGAGGGGTGGGGACTAGGGGAGAAAATTTTGTAACAGAAAGCTTTGTAAGGGTCAATGTTGAAGAATTACCCATACATATGTTTTACAAATAAAAAGCTTTAATAAAGAAAAAAATTTTTAAAAAGTATATAGGGATTCTTAATAATTCTTAAGAGTGTAAAGGGGTCTTAAGTATAAATAGTTGAGAACCCCCATTATACATGAATAACTTGCACCTGAAATAAAGAAAAATAAACTCTTTAGTTTAGGCCTATAAAAAAACTTTTAATCAACTTAATACCTAAAATGTCTCTTAACAGTGTTTCTTCAATACCAAAAGATTTGGGATGGAAAATGTCATCTATATTCAGAGGGAGAACTATGGAGACTGAATGTGAATGGAAGCATACTATTTTCACTTTTTTTGTTGTTGTTTGCTTTATCTTTCTCGTGGCTTTTTTTCATGTTGTTTTAATTTTTCTTTCACAACATGACAAATATGGAAATCTGTTTAAAATGACTGTACAGATATAACCTATATCAGATTATTTGCTGTTTTGGGGAAGAGGGAGGTAAGAGAAGGAAAGAGAAAAAATTTGGAACTCAAAATCTTGTAAAAATGAATGCTAAAGGGGGAGGGGGCAGCTAGGTGGGGCAGTGGATAGAGCACCAGCCCTGAAGTCAGGAGGACCTGAGTTCAAATCTGGATCTCTGACACTTAACACTTCCTAGCTGTGTGACCCTGGACAAGTCACTTAACCCCAACTGCTTCAGCGAGGGGGAAAAAAAAAAAAGCTAAAAAATGAATGCTGAAAATTATCTTTACCTGTAATTGGAAAAAGAAAATACTATTGGGGAGAGGGGGAAGAATAAAAACACATTCACCAAAAATCTAATGTCTCTGGAGAATGGCTGAACAAACTATGGTATATGAATGTTATAGAATATTGTTCTATAAGAAACAAGCAGCAGGATGATTTCAGAGAGGCCTGGAGAGACTTGCATGGACTGATGCTGAGTGAAATGAGCAGAACCAGGAGATCATTATACACAGCAACAACAATACTATATGATGATCAATTCTGATGGTCGTGGCTCTCTTCAACAATGAAATGTCTCAAACCAGTTCCAATTGTTCAGTGAAGAAAGCCATACACACCCAGAGAGAGGGATATGAAATGTGGACCACAACATAACGTTTTCATGCTCTCTATTGATGTTTGCTTGCATTGTGCTTCCTTTCTCTGAATTGTTTTTCTCGTAGATACGATTTTTCTTGCACCACAATGATAAGTGTGGAAATATGTATACATATATTCAATTTGTCAAGTATTTTAACATAATTAACATGCAGTGGATTTCCTGCCATCTAGGGGAGGGGTGGGGAATAGGAGGGAAAAATTTGTAACACAAAGCTTTGTGAGGGTTAATGTTGAAGAATTACCTATACATGTTTTGCAGATAAAAAGTTTTAATAATAATAATAATAAATGTAATGTCTCTTAATGTCTGAAATAAACAAATTCTGAATATTTATAATTGCTTATGAAAAATGAAAATTATTTATGTAAGGGGAAAAAATCCCAAGTCTTTCCTTCCGCACTTATTTTATTGATTTAATTTCTTATTTAACTAAATTATTTTATCAACAGAAAGCCTTCAGATGCTCAAATTTCTTGCAGAGGTAAAAATACAAAATTTAGTAACTTGACTCACATATGAATTTTAGAGTCTCCTCAGTGCCTTATATAACTGAAGTAAAAACAATCTTTTGTTCCTACTGGGTTTCCCTTGCCTATGCTAATTTCCCTTTATGCCCCAGTCCTCTTATTTCTTAATCATCTAGAGTTAAATGATTGTCTCAGATATCATGAAGTAACCTATAAAATCAAAAAGCAAGGCCCAACTACTCTCAAGGACAGGAAAAAGGACCTTAAGATCCAGTTCAGTGCAATGTCACAGTTCAATTTGAGAGACTGTTTCTAAGTAGGTCACTCTTGAGAAACATAATTTATCATTAAAGGGCAAATTACTGAAACTCATTCAGGCTATATTTACTGTTTTCATCAAAAATTTCTAAACATCTAGTCCTGAGGAACAATCAAATTATTGACATCCATGAAACAAAAACAGTATTCCTTGGTCCAGTCATCACCTTGACTCTAAGCACCCCACTGGTTATTTCTGTTGATAACAAGTAGCTCTTGTTTTAACTGGATCTCTCTGGGATGTCCTACTCTTCATGTTCTTCATGTTCATCTATATCTCTGATTTTAAGTTTTTTCTAGGTGCTTCTTAAATTGTTTAATTAGTGTTACTCTTGAAAAGGATCACTTTTTAAAAAAAATTTTTTTAAATATTTTGGAAGTGCACATACTGTAACAAATATTATAGTTAACTACCTTGTAAATATTGCTTTACCTTTCAGAAAAACTGACTGAAGACAACTTCCATTTTAAAAAAATGGGGCCCTTTCCTCCCAATCAGATACTACTAATACTCCTTATTTTTAGAAGGGGGAAAATCAGATGGGGAAAAAAAAGGTGGCAATATTGACATCTGCATTTGAAGGAAGACTGAGACAATCTGTCAAAAAGATAGCCTATTCATCAGTAGGATCACAACTGATATGGGTTAAGGACTAAATGGAATACTAATGAAGAACAAAGTAACGACCTGCAAAAGCATGACACTCCATCTAGTAAAACAACCCATAGCTAGTCCATACCTAAGTCCCCTTTCCCTTACCCTCTTATAAAAACCTTCTTAAAAGGCTTCCCAGACAGAATTTGACCCACTTCTCCTATAACAGCATTTTCTGACAATCAATTCATGAAATACATCTACCAATATCTTAAAATGACATGCTTTCACTTTACTGGCTAGATATAAGAAAAGCACATTTATCACATGTATGCAAAGCTGAAGAGAAAAAATATGGGATACAATGAGTAATATACTTACAAATCCTAACAGGATTAACCTCATGAGAGTAGATTTAAAGAAAGCTTAGAATCACAAGTTATCCCATTTTGAAGACTGAGGGGAATACTTTAGAAAACTGGGAGAGAGCTTTCCTCTTCTACAGCAAAGTAACTGAAGGACAGTTTAAACCACAGGGAAAATAGCAGTTACATTCCACTAAGTGAAGAGGACATTTCCACATTCTTGATGAAATCTGACCAGCAATTGAACAGAACAGTGATGTTTGTTTAAAGCATGATTTTTATTTTTATTTTTTTTAATTTTGTTTTTATTAATACTTTTTTATTTGCAAAACATATGTACGGGTAATTCCTAAATATTAACCCTTACAAAGCTTTCTGTTACAAATTTTTCCCCCCTACTCCCGACCCCTCCCCTAAATGGCGGGATATCCACTACATGATAATTATGTTAGAATACTTAAGGAATCGAATATATGTATAGTTATTGCCACATAACATTTTTTGTGCAGGAGAAATCGTATCTACAAGAAATAATAATCTGATAAAGGAAATACAATGCAAGCAAACCTCAATAGAGAACATGAAAATGTTAATGTTGTGGTCCACATTTCACATCCCTCTCTCTGGGTGTATATGGCTTTCTTCACTGAACAATTGGAATTGGTTTGAAGCATTTCATTGTTGAAGAGAGTCATGTCCCTTAGAACTGATCCTCATAGTATTGTTGTTGCCGTGTATAATGATCTCCTGGTTCTGCTCATTTCACTCAGCATCAGTTCATGCAAGTCTCTCCAGGCCTCTCTGAAATCGTCCTGCTAGTCGTTTCTCACAGAGCAATAATAATCCATAACATTCATGTACCATAATTTATTCAGCCACTCTCCAATTGATGGGCATCCATTCAGTTTCCAGTTTCTAGCCACTACAAAAAGAGCTGCCACAAACATTCTTGCACATGTGGGGCCCTTTCCTTCTTTTATGATTTCTTTGGGATATAAGCCCAGTAGAAACACTGCTGGGTCAAAGGGTATGCATAGTTTGATAACTTTTTGAGCATAGCTCCAAATTGCTCTCCAGAATGGTTGGATCCGTTCACAGCTCCACCAACAATGCATCAGTGTCCCAGTCTTCCCACATACCCTCCAACATTCATTGTTATCTTTTCCTGTCATTTTAGCCAATCTGACAGGTGTGTAGTGGTACCTCAGAGTTGTCTTAATTTGCATTTCTCTGATCAATAGCGATTTGGAGCACCTTTTCATATGATTATAAATAGTTTTAATTTCATCATCTGAAAATTGTCTGTTCATATCCTTTGACCACTTATCAATTGGAGAATGGCTTGAATTCTTATAAATATGAAACAATTCTCTATATATCTTAGAGATGAGACCTTTATCAGAACCCTTAAATGTAAAGATGATTTCCCAATTTGATGCTTCCCTCCTAATCTTGTCTGCATTAGTTTTGTTTGTACAGAAACTTTTTAACTTAATATAATCAAAATTATCTATCTGGTGTTCAATTAAGAGTTCCAGATCTTCTTTGGACATAAATTTATTCCATCTCCACAGGTCTGAGAGGTAAACATAAAACATATGTTCCTCTGATTTGGTTATAATATCACTCTTTATATCTAGATCATGAACCCATTTAGATCTTATCTTGGTGTGCGGTGTTAGGTGTGGGTCCAGCCTTAACTTCTTCCATACTAGTTTCCAATTTTCCTAGCAGTTTTTGCCGAATAGTGAGTACTTATCCCAAAAGCTGGGGTCTTTGGGTTTATCAAACACTAAATTGCTAACATTATTACCTAGCTTGTCCTGATATCCTATCCTACGCCACTGATCGACTGCTCTATTTCTCAGCCAGTACCAAATGGTTTTGATGACCGCTGCTTTATAATATAGTTTTATATCTGGTACAGCAAGACCCCCTTCATCTGTCTTTTTTTTCATTAATTCCCTTGAAATTCTTGACCTTTTGTTCTTCCAAATGAACTTTGCTACTATTTTTTCTAGATCTGTAAAATAGTTTCTTGGGAGTTTGATTGTTATGGCACTAAATAAGTAAATCAGTTTGGGTAGTATTGTCATTTTTACTATATTCGCTCGGCCTACCCATGAGCACTTAATGTTTTTCCAATTGACTAGGTCTGATTTTATTTGTGTGGAAAGTGTTTTGTAGTTTAGCTCATATAGTTTCTGACATTTTCTTGGCAGATAGATTCCCAAATATTTTATGCTATCATCCATTATTCTGAATGGAATTTCTTTTTCTATCTCTTGCTGCTGAACTTTGTTGGTAATATATAAAAATGCTGATGATTTATGTGGATTTATTTTGAATCCTGCAACTTTACTAAAGTTGTGAATTGTTTCTAGTAGTTTTTTAGTTGAGTCTCTAGGGTTCTCTAAGTATACCATCATGTCGTCAGGCATGATTTTTATTTACATTTTACATGTATATTATGTGGTTTAAATTCAAGTTTTCAGGATAAACTATTTAATTCACAGCAAAGACATCTGTTAGAGCTTATTTAGGCAACACTAAATGCAAATTCTAGTCAATTTATAAGAAAATGCAATACTTGAAATCTCTGGCCTTTGCTTTGATTTTAATAAATTAATAAAACTTGTTTTTATTTATTAAATTAATAAAATATTTATAAAATTAATATTACAAATGGTTGTATTATATAATTAATATATTGTGTGTTATATAACTAAAATTATAATGATAAAAATTAATTAATAAAATAAAATTTAAATGGAGCTAACAGTGGTGTTCTTTTGTACAATGAAAATTTCTGTATCATACTGCTATAAAAGTTCTGAGTTTCTTAGCAAATAAATGATTAATGACAATGTTAATACCATTCTATCCAAGTTAAAGGTCCCATTCTTATCTCTTCACTTTTACAGGGAATGCAAGGCTTTGTTGAGAACAGTCTGTGTCAAAATCAATGAATGGCAGCCTGACCCATGATCTTTTTGAAGCCATCTTACTTTATAAAATTCCACTTCCCACTCCCAAACTCTTCAAATCACAGAAAAATAAGAAATCACTTAATATTGGACTTTGGGCAGGTCAAGAATTGACTAGTATTAAGATGCCTTTCACTTCCAGAGGATAATAAAGAGTTCATCCAAAACTAGGCTGAAGCCATTCATGGCAATTTTGTAGCCTTTCAACAAAACTTGTCTCAGAAGTCCAACAAAAGCAGGTTGACCAATAAAATATTTCTCTTACCACAGTATGGAGAACCAACCATTATTTTCTGCATCCCTCTCATAGGACACTTTTTAAAAATATAGACCTGAATTTCTAAGATCTCAGAGTGGTTTTGCTTCCCCCAATGATATTTTGGATCTATTAATAATAATAATAATACAATAATGATGATAATTAGTATTTATGAAATATCTAAAGATTTGCAAAAGCATTTTATAAGTATTATCTCATCATTTCCTCACAAGCACTTTGGGAAAGAGTTGCTGTTATTATCTACATTTTACAATTGAAGAAACTGAGGTAGGTGGCAGTGACAGGATCACAACTACTAAGTGTCTGAGGCTGGATCTGAACTCAATGCCAGCACTCTATCCACTGTTATGTGTGCTACATGATGTATCTAACTTCTCTTTACCTAGCATTACCTCAAAGTTCTAAAAAGAATCTGATTTCTATATGCTTTAACGGTATAGTCCCAATCTAGCACCTGAGTATGTGAAATAGCCCCTCGGATACTCACCTGTAAACTGTATATCCTCAAAGTCATGTAAGTTAAAAACCTTGGACTCCACCTGAAGTGTTCCCGCTTCTCTTATCCAGACAGATGCCAAGTCAGTAGACTTTATCTCCACATGCACAGAAACTGTACCCTGGGGTCAGATCCCATGACCTCTTTCCTCCTAGAATCCACATTCCACATAGCTGCCCAAGGCTTCCTAAAGTACAAATCTAACCATGTTAGATTTGTTAGAAATGTTCAGTGGTTTCCAATTATTCTGAGAATAAAAAGCAAACCCTTCAAGCTGGAGTTTAAGGGCCTCCACAATCTAACTCCAACTTGCCTTCCCTGTATTCTATCACAATACCCTCCTTTATGCACTGGACATTCCTGCCAAACTGGGGCCCACTAGCTAGCCCCCAACTTCAAATTCCTTCTCCTGCCTCTAAATTTGAAGAAGTCATCCTCCATTCTGGAATGCACTCTCCCCAGTGTCCTCTTGGATCTCTAATTCCTTACTTTCTTTCAAGATGTGACTCGAGTACTACTTACTTAATGAAGCCTTAAAAATAACCCTCTTTCTACTGGTGAACATTCTCTCCTTCCACAAATTATCTTATATTTACTTATCTTTGTACATGTTGGACCCCATTCCTTCATCCCCAGCAGTAGTAGGCCACTCAAACTTAGGGCCTGTTTCTTTTTCTGTCTTATACATAAAGACACAATAAATGCTTGTCAAACTGAATTAAACTGGAGACCTCAACATGTTGTCTCAAATTAATTTATCAGTGGAACATTTTAAGGCTGTAAATATATTGATAATCTATAAACACAGGTCCAGGGAGTCTGTGGCTATACACTACCAAACAGAAAAGAGAGACAGGGATATCTTGGGATCAAATAAAAGAAATGAAGGCTACATTCATACCTAAAATCCTGGCACCCACATATTTCTGATACCTATATGTCATAATTAATATTCTAATGGAACGATACCTTGAGGATAGAAATTCTAGGGAAACACTAGTCATATGACCCTAAGAGTAAATTGAACACAACGTCAGAAGCCCTAGGCTACTTGATTGCTAAGGTCTTAAAACCAATATGATTCTCAATGTACTTTCTAGTATGATTTTGAAAAATCAATTAAACTGATTAATTAAAAAGTATGCTTAGCTGTGATACTAAAAATTTGAAAGCATATCTTTCAACAAAATACAATTACGTTTCTTTAGAATGTCATGGGCTATTCAGGAGTTACTCAGGCCATACTTTCATAAGGAGCCGCTCCTTTAAAAAACAAAAAGTCCCTATTTTCCTTCAGGTTTTTCCTCAAGCTTTCTGCATTTAAAAAAATGCATAAAAGGCACTATAAAAAACTCACTTCAAACATTATACAAATTACATTATATATATATATTTTACATTTATATATTTAAAACTTTCCTAAGTCACTGTCCCCTCTATCTCATCAACCCCCTTGGGTAGTCTCCATTCTCTCTGGACCTGACTCTGGCAGGAACCTCAAAATCCTTTATCATATTATCATATCAATTTATCATATTATCTGATAACTATTTCAAAACATCACCAAATATCAGTCAGCAAAGCAAAAACAATAGCAGCAATGTTTTGAAAAGTCATCATTGTATATGTCAAACACAAGGGCTTTACAGGTCACCATACCACTCAATATTCTAGCAAAGATTTAATACGATAGCAGCTCTTTGAACTTTTGAACCAAGTCCATGCAAAATAGAAAGACTGAAGCATAATCATAAAGACTAAAATCTAAATTGGCAAAGAGAAAAATAAAAAACTAAGATTTGAGTCCGGATATGCATAAATATCAATTTCTAATTTGGAAACAATCCTTTGTGGACAAATAAGGCCACTATGGAGGAATGTACAAATGGTTTAGCCTTGATCACTGTGAATTCATCAGTCACCCTGGAGTTGCTGCCCTCCAGTAAGACAAGATTCAGCCCACTTAGTGAATACTATGTAATTGTGATTTCCAAAGTGATGTAGTTAAAAACAGACACCATCCCTCCAGCCCACTTTCTTCTTAATATAGTCCGGCTAATTTAACTAGCAGAGTAATCCCGAGAAGTCAGGTCTCCTCTGCCCGCAAAGGCAGTTTCTCAAAGTAGAATCTAAGAATTTCCAGGGGTTCTTTAAGTGTTGGGGTGATAGGAGAAAATGTAGGTATAAAAGTGCCAGGGATGGGGGGAAGGGGGCATTTGGAAGGCCTTTATTTCCTTAACAAAAGAGACTCTTAGATAGCATTTACTCCCTAAAGTTATGGCTAGAAGAAGAGCCCAAAGTTCTAGAAAGACTTATTACAAAGTAAATAACAAAGACAACTTGAGGTCTTTTGTAGAAAAATGCTGATACCTTAAAAAGAATTCTCTATCGCTTCTTTTTAGTGCATAAGACAGATGGGAAAGGAGCCTCAGAATAGAAATCTGACCTTGCAGTCCAGGGGGCCAGGGGCCGAGCGCCGCTCCCCCTCCCCCCAGAGGTTCTCCAGCCAGGGACACGGGAGAGTCAAAGGGGGAGCAGCAGGAGAGGCCCAAGAGGTAAGAGCTGGAGGAGAGGGGCAGTCTCGAGAGGAGGGGGTGCGAGAAGCTGGAGGAGCTCGGGGGGCCAGAAGAGGTCGCCGGCTGAGACGTCGGGGGATAGGGCAATCTGGGAAAACAAGAAAGGGAGGGTCTGGGAAGTGGGGGGGGCTTAAGGATCTATAAAAGGAGAGGGCTTGAAAGAGTGGGGGCCTTGGGATTAGAAACGAAGGGGCTTTGGAGACTGGGAAAAGAAGGGAGAGAATGGACGGGGTTTGTCAAGGGGGGGCTAGAGGGCCCTACAGGAAGGACTTGGGGGGTACAGGACGTTTGGATGGGAGGTTTGGGAAGAATTGGGGGAGAGCTGAGAACTAATTACGGACACAGCAGGTGGGCTTGAAGACCCTCAAAGGGGGGGTCTTTGAGAGCTGGGCGGGGCCTGGTGGGGGCTTGTAGGGGAAGGAATGAGGCTTTTGAGGTTCCTGGCAGAATCAGGTCCGGAGAGAATGGAGACTACCCGAGGGGGTTGATAAGATAGAGGGGACAGGCAGAAGAGGTCCTGAGAGACGGGGAGCCCGGGAGGGGGTCCCTGAGCCCCGGGAGACCGCACACACCAAGTGGGCCCCGAACTCACGCTCTCCCACCAGCAAGATCCGCACGTCCTTCTTCATGGCGGCCGCAGGTCGGGGAGGCCCGGCCCGGGCCTCCCGGAGCTGAGCCGGCGGCTACACTCGCTCGTACAGAGAACCACCCCGGCCCTTTCTGCTCCCTCCGCTCCTCTGGTCTCGGCTCGACTAGTTCGGCTGTCCTCACCGGCCCCGCCCAGCCACCGCCGCCGCCACCGCCTCCTCAGGTCGGCTCTTCGGCCCCTCGGATTCTCGGCAGGGACCGGGCCGCGCAGGCTCCTCCTTTCCCTGGGTGGCGGAGGACGGCAATCAGCGAGGGATAAACGAGCTCAGAAAGCGAACGCTCCGCCCTCCTTAGCCCTCCCCACAGAAAAAAAAGGACCCGGCAGGCGCTGTGGAAATGGAGCTGGTGCGGTCAGCAGCAGAGACGCCCAGGGCGGGGCCCGCACCTCCTACTCCTTCCCTCTTTCCCTCCTCGCATCTCACAAGACTCCTCCCCCTGGTCCTGGAAGAGGAATCCCTACCCTTCACTAACGCTAATCCCGACCCTTCCCTGCTCCTCCTCACGAGCTTTTCTTTGCGTGCTCTATCTGGAAGACCCTTTTGGCTCCTTATTTGCCAATGGATGTGTTCGGGGATCCCCAGATAGATGGACAAACAGATGTGTGGATGGATAGATAAATATGTGGACAGACAGATATGTGGATAGATGTGTAACTAGATAAGACATATAAAATCCCTTGATTTACACTTAATTAGTATTTTTTTGAATGGAACTCAATTTCCACAGATCAAACATGACAACTTCTGTAAAGTGTTTTGCAAACTTTAAAGCTCCTGGTCGACGTTAGCTGTTTTTATTTATTTATTGTATTATTTGTATTTTTTTTTTTTTTCGCCAGTGCAGGGCGTCGTAGGGGATAGTCAGGAAGGACCGCAGATAAATCTCGGCTCCGACACTCACTGGAGTGACTCTGGGAAAATCACTTCCTAGTGACTTCACCTGCCAGGGCTCCAGGCGACCCTCAGAGAATGTAAATTAAGAGGGACTTCCTTTCACTCGGGAGTTCTCCATCCTAAAGATATTACAAGTCCGGTCCCTATCCACAAGGTAACTTTCCTCCCCCACGCAGCTAAACTTCATTTAAAATCAGGCTTTTCTCAACAACTTGAATCTGGCCCCATTTAGACCCCAAGGCAAAAGTCGCCTACGACCAACTTTAAAGGTTTGGATTCGGTCCTCCCGCCTCTACTATTAATTACTGTTGCCCAATTCTTGTTTCCTAGGAAATAATTTTTGTTCTTTTGACTTCTCTTCCTTTCTGTCAAGACTTCTCCTCTCTCTTCTTGAGCTCTAAGTTCTCTTCTGTATTCCTTAAAGTGCTCCCCAAGGTCCTGACCTTGACCTCCTTTCCCATCACAGTTTTCACTAAATCTCACTATAAATGACTCACAAGTCTCTCTTTTTGCCTCTCTAAAGCCCCTTTCATACTTAAGACCTACATCTCTGACTGTAAATTTCCACCTGACTCTTCAAACTCAACACAGACTGGGAGTGAATTTTGTTTTTAATTCTGAGTTACTGTAAATAGCTCTTTGAGTGGGATAGAGATGACACCGTGGGAGGGATGTATTAGGAAATGAAAATAACATCGAAACAAAAAAAAATAATAATGAAATAAATAAAAGTGAGCTGCAGGATAGGACTGTGGAAAAAATTTTTTTTTCAGTAAATTTCAGTAAATTCAGAATTAGAAAGTATTGAGTTCAAATCCTCCCACAGTCAATTTAGGATCACTGGTCTTCAATTTTCTCATCTGTAAAACGAGAATTGGATTATATATATCCTATGGAATTGTATGGAATCCAGCTTTTGTTTTATATCCTAAGAACTTATCCTCTCCCCAAAAAATAAGCTCCTCCTAATTTCCTTATTTGTATCAATGAGAGACCCTCCTTCCCCCAGTTTACCATGTTAAAAGCTTTGTATTCCCTTTGGTTCTTGACTCCTTTTCATATCTAATCAGTTAGTGAATCCTCTTGATTCTACCTCCTCTTCCTTCCTCTAATCCCAGTACCACTGGCTGCCCTAGCCCAAACCTTCCTTACACCTGCTAGTTCTATTTCTACAGTTTTTGCCACCTCCATTCTCTGCCCTGCCAATCTGAACTTTCTATTAGTTGCCAGAATAATCTTTCATAACTAATTGATTGGGTTGTGTCACTACTCTTGCTCAAAAATAGTGACTCATTATTGCCTCCCCAAGGAATTAAAGACCCTCTCCTGTATAACACCTAACCTATGGGAGACAGCATGTGGTATAGTGAAAAGAGAAGTGACTTTGAAGTCAGAAAACTATAAAACCTATTTTAAAAAACCCTATAAAATAGTAATAGATAATATTGATATGGGCAACTAAGTGGCACAGTGGATAGAAAACCAGGTGTGGAATGACTATTCAAATCTAGCCTCAGACACTTACTACTGGGCAAGTACTTCACTGTGATTACCTCAGTTTCCTCATCCATAAAATGAGCTGGAGAAGGAAATGGCAAATCACTTCAGTATCTTTGTCAAGAAAACCCCAATAGGGACAAGTCAAACATGACCAAACATCATCAAAGCATTGATATAATGCCTATTCTCTACCAGACACTGGGGTAACTCTACAGACATTTTTACAAATATTGTTTCATAATCCATTTTACTTTCTTTGGTTTTAGTTGTCTCATTTATAGAAAGAAGAGAAAGGAAGATCATCTAAGGACATTTCCAGCCCCAGATCTTACCTTTCAGACCTCAGTTTATTATTATTCCTTTTACTCTCCAATCCAGACAAACTGTACTCAAACATACTCTGCATCTGGTGCTTTCCTCAGTGCTTTAGTTCATTCTGTTCCTGGTACCTGATATGCCCTCCCATCATCCTCTTTGTTTGTTAAATTCCTACTCACCTTTCAAAGCCCAACCCAATGCTACCTCCTCCATGAAACTTTGGTTTTTTCCTATTTTTTTCCACTAATTTTCCTATTCTAAACTTAATAAAAATCAAATTTAATGAGCATTTCTATATATGTGCGTGTGTGTGTGTGTGTGTGTGTAACAAGAGGAAAACATACAAGAAATTGGAAATTTCTGTTATAAAGAATTTGGGGTTTTTTTATCTCTTATTTGAGATACAAATACTTATTTGTATTGCAGCCAGGTTCCAATTAGTGAATAGTGAATCCTGTGAAGTGAATCATGAACTCCCTCTATTCAAGTTAGAATTATGTAAAATATGGTTCTATTGGTTCCAGACCAGTGGAAATGTGTAGTGCAAATTTAAATAATGTGAACCCTGCAGGTAATTCATGGTTCTCACTAATCAGAATCTGACTGTAAATTCAATATGTATCTTTCAAAGCTGCCTTACTTATTTGTATCTCCTGGTTTTCTGTCCCCTTCTTATTTGGTAGGAATAAAAAGGAAATCCTTTCTCTAAATCCTTTCCTTCTACTTCACCCCAACCCTGATTGAAAACAGAAACAAAATCCTGTATAAAAACAAAAACAAATATGTGATTAAAAGACAATATTGACCATGTCCAAAAACATGTATTCTATATCTTTAGTCCATCACCTATCATATGCTTCATCATCAATGCTCTGGAATCAATGTCCTTAGGTTTTTCAAAGCTATTTATCTTTACAATATTATTATTATATAAATTGTTCTCCTGGCTCTGTTCACTTTGTATCAGTTCATATAAGTCTTCTCTAGATTATTTGAAATAATCCCTTTTGTCATTTTTTATAGTTCAAGAGGAATATTCCATTACATTCATATACTATAATTTGTTCAGTAATTCTCCAATTGATGAATAGCCTCTTTCTTTTTAGTAATTTTCCACTACAGAAAACAGGATGCTAAAAAATCATCCCCAGTGGATATAGGTCTAATTAGGATTATGGCAGCATCAAATATATAAGTTGTTTGTGATATACATTTTTGGGGCACAGTTTCAAATTGCTTTCCAGAATGTCTGAAATAATTCACAGCTCTGCCATGCATTAATGTACCTGTTTTCCTGAAGACCTTCCAACATTCTTTATTTTCCATTTTTGTCACCTTTTCCAAAATAATCACTGAGATAAAACATGAATGAGTTGCATCTCTAATTAGTGGTATGGCATTTTTTAATATGGTTTTTGATAGCTGGATTTCTTTCTTTAAAAATTTTCTGTTCATATCTCTGGACCATTTAGCTATTTTGGAATAACTTATAAATTTGAATCAGTTCCATATTTATCTTAGAAGTAAGAACTTCCTGCTCACAGCCAGGCAAAAGGATGCCAAATCTGTCAAGATCAAGAAAAATAAGGACAATGTGAAGTTTAAGATTTGCTGCAGCAGGTACCTGTAACACATTGATCATCACAGGCAAAGAAAAGGGAGGGAAATTTAAACAGTCCTTGCCTCCTGGTTTGGCTATGAAGGAACTGAAGTGAAGGAATTATTCAGTGTTCCGCCTGTATTAAAATATAGGGGGCAAAAAAGAAAACAAAACAAAACAAAATTGTTCTGAAGTGTTAGAAGAAGAGAAGAAAATAGAAATAGAAAAAATAAATATATTCACCAATTACCACTTGAAAAAGATCCCAGGAAGAAATCCTATACAAACATCATAGCTTAATTCTAAAACCCCCAGATCAAGGAAAAAAAATATTATAAGCAACAAGGGAAAAATTGTTCAAATATGAAAAATAATAAATTTGTTAAAGAAAGTTACAGCAAAGATTTTTATTGCCAGTTAACTGCTTCAAATTTTAACTACATTGGGTTTCTTTCTCTTAAAACTTATTTAAATCTTATATAATCAAAGTTGTTCATTTTATCTTATATAATCTTCTCTCTTTTGTTTGGTTATATATTCTTCCTTTATCCATTTATCTGAGAAGTAATTTCTTCCTTGATGCACTAATTTGTTTATGATATGACTTTTTAAATTCTAAATCATGAACTATTTAGCATTTATCTTAGTATATAGTGTGAAATGTTGATCTAAACCTAATTTCTGCCAGATCTCTTTCCAGTATTCCCAACAATTATTGAATAGTGAGTGAATCCTTATTTAATAATTGGTGTCTTTGGGTTTACTGACCACTTTGCTTGTGTTCATTTATTTCTATATACTGTGTATTCAATTGGTTACACTGATTAATCTCTTTTTTTTAAACTACTACTAGTCTTTGAGGGTTATTTTTTGCAGCATAATTTGAAGTTTAATATTATTAGTCTCCTTTCTTTATCATTTTTACCATTTTCCCTTTGAGATTCTTGACTTTTTGTTCTTCCAGATCAATTTCGTTATTTTTTTCTGGCCTTATAAAGTAATCTTTAGGTTATGTGATTGTTATGGTATGGAATAAATAAATTAAATTAGATAATAGTATACTTTTTATTATATTGACTCAGTCTAACTGTGAGCCATGAAATCTTCAATGATCACCCCTAATCTAAAATGGCACATAGTGGGCAGCTAGGTGGCACAGTGGATAGAGCACCAGCCCTGAAGTCAGGAGGCCTGAATTCAAATCTGATCTCAGACAACTAACACTTCCTAGCTATGTGATTCTGGGCAAGTCACTTAACCCCAAATGCCTCAGTAAAAAATAAATTTAAAAAATAAAATAAAATGGCATATAGTACATATTCAATGAATACTTAGTGATTACTTAATGGATTATTGAATTGATTTGAATTGGCTAACAAGGGATTAATAAATACAGTCATTTTTTTTTCATTCCAGTCCCTTATCTTGATTTTGCATATTTGTGATAAGTTTATATTCTCCCAGTAATTTAGTTTTCTTCTTAAAGTGGGTATGAATACCAAGTTCCCTTTCTTCTAAGAAATCTCTTCAGCCCTGAAATCAGGAGGATCTGACTTCAAATCTGACCTCACACACTTAACATGTCCTAGCTGTGTGACCCTGGGCAAGTCACTTAACTCCAATTGCCTCAGCAAAAAAAAAAAAAACCTTCTTCATTTCCCACCATACTACATTTTTTGTTATCATACCTGATATCTTCTTCCTTCTCCCTGTTAGATTATAAATTCTTTGAGGGAAAGGACCATCTTTCTTTTTCTGCATTTGTATTTTGGATCTCCAGCAATTAGCACACTGCTTGGCATATAGTAGGGACTTAATAACTGTTTATTGACTACCTGCAATTTTCTTAAAAAAGGATTCCAAAAGCTCTTTGTCCTGGTGCCTAACAGGTGCTTAATTAATATTTATCAATTGAATTCTCTCTGAATTTAGCTAAGCTAGTCTTTGGATTTCAGGTAATTAGTGTATTACCTGGCTCATTGTGAAAATTTTCTGCTTGATGGGATCTGGAGATTGCATTGCCTTGGAGGACCCAGGCTCATCTTCACACCTGCCATATGGGAGGAAGACTTCAGGGGATTATCATAATCACATGTTTATTCCCTGTGTGAGGGATGGGCATAGAATCAAGTCTCTGACAAGGAGAGAACGAGATAGAGATATAGTCTTTCTCCTTTGGAGAATGACCAAAGAATGTGGTAGCAGAGGCACTGTTGGGAGAAAGAGGAATTTTAACTCTTACAAACACGGGGTGGGGGAGGGGGAAGAGGAGCAGGGAGAAGGAAGGGGGACGAGAGAGAGAGAGAGAGAGAGAGAGAGAGAGAGAGAGAGAGAGAGAGAGAGAGAGAGAGAGAGAGAGAGAGAGAGCACTTTTCTTCAGTTGCTAATCATAGTAATAAACTTCTAGAGGCCTGAATGATTGTCTAATCCAATCAAGTGAGAAATCCTCTCAGATGAAATATCCTCTCAAAAGTTACTAATAATTTTTGAATTGCCAAATCTGATGATGTTTTCTCAGTTTTTGTGTTCAATTAATTACATGGCTTCATGTTGTCTCTGGAATGAAACATAAACTTTTCTGTTTCACTTTTAAAAGCCTTCATAATATGAGCCCATTCCATCTTTTCAGCCTTGTACATTATTCTCCCTTCCATATTTAGTAGATTTTAATAAATGCTTATCTATTCTTTTATGTCCAAAATGAGTTCTCCACCCCTACTCTACTCTTCAGACAGAAAATGCCTTGTTCAAGTGTTTACTTGGAAACTTACCTTACACTATATATGTTTAATCTGTATCAGATTGCTTGTTGTCTTGGGGAGGGACAAGGTAAGAGAGGGAGGGAGAAAATTTTGAAATAAAAATCTTCAAAAATGAAATTAAACCAAACTAAAATACCAAAAAGTGCCTTATACTACTTCTTCCTCATAATAAATATTCAGTAAGTTCAGGTAATTAATAATTTAATAATTATTCTTAGGAAATAGCATCAGCATCATGTAATGGATAGAGTTTTAGTCTTAGAATCACAAATTCCTACCTGTACACAGAAGCAGCAAACACTGGCTCAATATGCCAAAGAAAATATAAATCCTCCTTGTGATACTTATGCCCAGTGAACAAGACATTAACCTCCTGGGGGAGTTTCATCTTTTATAAAATGAACCAATTGGATTAGATCACCCCTGAGGTGCCTTCAAACTTTAGAGCTGTGCTCCTTTGGCCTAGATCTCATTTTCCTCATTTTTGAAGGGGCAAAGGGAGGAGTTAGACTAAATGACAGCTAATAATATGTCCAGCATTCTGTGACTTCAAACTGCCACTTTACAGCTATGTGACTTTGGTCAAGTCACTCTTTTTTTTCTCTGAAACTGTTTTCTCAATTGTAAAATAAAAATAATAAATCTGTTTACCTCACAGAGAAATGTTTGTGACTTAAAATCAGGAAAAACAAATGATTGAACATGTGATTTCACATAGTAATTCTTTGAGTGACTTGATTGAAGCCAGTAGGAGACACAGTGGATAAAACACTGGACCTGGAGTCAGGAAGACCTGAGTTGGATTATGGCCTCACACAGATATTGGCCACTGGACCTCTCTTAACCTCAGTAATCTGGACTTTAAAATGGGAATAACAACAGCACCTCTCTCCCAGTGCTGCAGTGAAGATCCAATGAGATAATATTTATAAAGCACTTAGAACAGTATCTGCCATACAGTAGGCACTTAAATGTTTGTTTTCTTCTCTAACTTTGAGTCTTAATTTCCTCATCTGCAAAGGGATGTATAATTTGAGTGTCTACTTTACCAGATTGTTGTGAAGATCAAAGGAAATAGCATATGTAAAGCAATAACCTGGCAAGTCTTAAAACACCATTAAAAGTAGAACCATTATTATTCATTGCGAAGTGTGATTTTTTAAAAAATGTAGTATATTCTTAAATCTCCAGGGGCAACAGAAGAAACTCGAACTGTGATATTTTTGGTTTCTTTAAGGTCCAGTGTTTGTAGACTTTTTATTCAGAGAAAGATCCCTTGGAAAGGGAAGGTTGGGATTAAGGAAGGGAGTGTATTTTAGGTATAATACATTAGGGGTGATGTTTGGATGGATAATATTCTTTTTGGAAAACTTACTGAAAAAAATTCTTGAAGCCCCAAGAGTTCCAGAAAGAGGGCCTCATTACTTCTAACTACTCCTCTGAGTTTGTTTTGAGTTTGCTGCTATAGTTGTTGTGTTTTGGGTTTGGTTTTTGTTGTGTTGTATTTTTGCCAGCAGATTTATTCAGCAAGAAAGACCTGATTAGAAGGCAACAAGGAGAGTCCTTGTGAAATGAGGGTCCTGGCTCCCCTGCCAGATCCCATCACTCAGATTGTCATGTTTCTATTTTTAGTTCAGTCATCTGATCCATTTTGGCTAGCACCTTGACCCTTCTGGGATTTGGCTGGGCTAGAGCAAGGACAAGAAACTTTCAGGCCAATCTTGTGCTCGGCTCATGATATTGGCAACTATCCACTAGGGGCCACTCTCAAGTTCTCTTACTGCCTGGGGTAACTGCCTCTTGCTAGAGAAAAAAAAAAAAAAGAGAGAGAGAGAGAGAGAAGGAAAAGGATATTATATATGCCCCTTTTCTTAAATGGACATGGGGTCAACTGGGATTACCTTAAAACAAACCATTTCTCTTGGTTTGAAGAAGCAAACAAACGATTTGCCAATAACAACCAATATATGAGGTTATAGAATTTCTTATCCAAAGGAGTCCAAGACACAAAATAAGGTTATGTCTGGTGAAACCTATGGACCCCTTAGAATAATGTTTTTAAAAACATCAAATAAGATATATAAGATTGAAAAAAAAGCAATCATATTGAGAGGTTTTCAATTTTCATAATATATACACATATATGGAGAAAGAGAATACACATAAATTTATAGAATATACACACACACCCCAATCCTGTCTCATTCTACCCCAAATCTTTATTTCTTATATCATAAAATCATAGACTCTGAGTTGGAAATAGGTTACAAATCCCAGAAGGGATAAACCATGAGAGATGAGATCACCAGTGAAGAGTGTAAAGAAGTAAGAGAAACTGAGAGCGATAAGGAAAGATCCTTGGGGAAACTCATGCTTAGGAACAAAAGGGAGATGAAAATCTAGCAGAGGAGACTAAGAAATAGCAGTCAGTGAGGTAGGAGAAGAACCAGGAGACAGTTTAGAATCACAGGAGCCAAGGGAAGAAAGGGAAACCTGGAGAAGGAGATAAATGGCCCACAATGTCAAAGAATGCAGAGAGATCAAGAAGGATAAGAACTAAGAGCATCAGAATTTGTGCTTAGTTTGTTGCCAGTAACTTTTGCAAGAGTATTTTCAGTTGGGTTTAGAAGCCAGAAAATCCTTCTCTGATGACTCATCATGGCATGGAAGTGACCCTGAGCTCTGGAAAGCCAAGCCAAATGGAGAGAACAGTCTGTGGCAGGTACTAGTGCACCAGAAAGACTTTAAGTACAAGCCTATAGAATCCCTTCTCAGAATCATATTTTTATTGAAGTTTTTTATTTTCAAAACATATGCAAGGATAATTTTTCAACATTGACTCTTGAAAAACCTTGTGTTCCAATTTTTCCTCCCTTTTCCCCCCTCCCCTAGATGGCATGTAATCCAATATATGTTAAACATGATAAAAATATGTTAAATCCAATATAGACATACATATTTATATAAATATCTTGCTGCACAAGAAAAATCAGATCAAAAAGGAGAGAGAGAGAGAGAGAGAGAGAGAGAGAGAGAGAGAGAGAGAGAGAGGGAAAGAGAGAGAGAGAAAATAAAATTCAAGCAAACCACAACAAAAAGAGTGAAAATGCTATGATGTAATCCATCTTCAGTTCCCACAGTCCTTTCTCTGGGTGTGGATGGTTTTCATCATCATAAGATCATTGAACAGGCCGGAATCATCTCATTGAGAAGAGCTGTGTCCATCAGAATTGATCATCATATAATCTTATTGTTGCCGTGTACAATGATCTCCTGGTTCTGCTCATTTCACTCAGTATCAGTTCATGTAAGTCTCTCCAGGCCTCTCTGAAATCATCCTGCTGGTCATTTCTTACAGAACAATAATATCCCCTAACATTCATATACCATACTTTATTCAGCCACTCTTCAACTGATGGGCATACACTCAGTTTCAGAATCATATTTTTAAATGTATCAGATAAAATCCAGAGGACTATTAAAGAAACAAATTGGACTGACAGTCATCAAAATATTTTTAAAAGACAAAGTAAGTAGGGGATCTCAGGTTAAGAATCACTAAATACTGGGGTTGCAAAGGGAAAAAAAAATTCTCTCTCTCTCTCTCTCTCTCTCTCTCTCTCTCTCTCTCTCTCTCTCTC